>PVIR01002499.1:0-101746 GCA_004026965.1 Petromus typicus | reverse complement strand
AAGAGGTTGGCATTTGAGGTTGAACCTCAAGACTTTATTTGTAAGTTAAAACTAAAATTTCAGCCATAACCAAAGTTGCTCATACATCATGGTGGTCATACCTTGGAGGCCCACTGTATTCTCTTCCTCACAGTGCTACCTACCTCTCCCCCAGACCTTTCTCTACTAATTCTTCACTACTGTGATTGGCTAAGTACAGACTGGCCAGGCTCACCCTGCATTTTATATAGTCTTTTTTCCACCTACCCACTCCATGAACCTGAACTCAAAAGAGATCTTCCTTCTTCCCAGGCCAACATAAGAACCCCAGCACACACCTTCTTATCCTAGGATGCAGGTATAGTCACTGCTCTTCTTAGATTTTTATAGGCAGAATTTACTATTTGAATGAAGTAGACAACCCCAAATTACCACCTTTTGATGTTCTTAATATATCCACAGGACCAGGTACACACACACGTACACACACACACACACACACACACACACACACACACACACAACCTTACCAAGAACTAAACAAAAAACTAAAGCACTAATGTGAGTGCCCTTCCCCGCATCAAAGTACAACACTGGTAACACTTGGTAATAGTACCAACACTGTTACTATTGCACCAACAAACTCTTCTAACACAAACTCTTACAGCTCTCAACTGCCCAAGGCTCCCCCAGCTACAAAGTGCAGCCTTGACTAAGGTCACGCTCATTGTAGAAAACCCTCTATCTGGCGGCCAGTTTTGGGGGACCAGGCCATTTTGGCCTGACTTGGGAACTTGGGCAGCATTCGCCTCAAGCTCCTTCCAGTTGGCTGACACTTGCAAAGCCAGGCATGCAGTTCTGCTCCACCTTCCCTGAAAGGTGTTAATCCCCAACAAGCACCTAACACCCAAACTTTGTCCCAACTACGCTTCCAGAGGACCTAGCCTATGGTAGTATTTGCCAAGTATTTAGAGCAGTACCCACACAGAGAAGACTGCAAAAATGCTTGTTAAATAAAATTAAAGTAGCAATCTGGAAAGGCCACACCCTTATTGCTTATTCCCTCTTAGAGAAGATGCTCATATTCAATATCAAGTAACTCTAAAAAGCCTGAGGTTTACCCAACCAAGATGAAGAAATAATACTGCTATTTAATATATCTGTTATCTTGCTATGTTTGTGCTTTGGGATTTTTTTCTCACTATTATTTTTCCTGTACTTGACCTTACAAATCCAATTTTTCATTGTTGGCAGGGTATTTTCTGACATTTTAAATTTAGGTTCAACATCTTGGGCTAATGTCTAACATGAACTGATGTAAAGCCCATAGGAAGTTACATCAGCCTTCTCTCGATGAAAAGGACACGCTGAGCAGAGACAACCCAAGGAGAATTGTGATCATGCTGTGAAGCAGGAGGTGAATGGGTAGACTCCAGCCTTGGGACCCTGGAGTCTTCACAGGTATAAAGTTGTATTTTATCTGCAGATCTGTGGCTATACATTATTCATTGACCTGTTCATTCATTCATTCATTCAAACAACAGATCTTGTATCTAATTGCCACAGCCATCTTTCTCCAAAGACTCTTAGAATCCTAGATAGAGACACTACATCAAGTATTAAACATGACCTTTGAGGACAGAAGCAAATACTATGTAGAAAATGAGTGTTGAGAATACACTCAAGACCCTGGGCCAGCTCTACATAAGGGAAGACTTCTTGTAAGGGATGATGTTTGGGCCAAGAACTGAAGGATGAAAAATCAGGAAAAAATCTGGAATGCAGCATATTGCAAGTAGGAGAAACAGCAATTGTCAAGCCCTGAGGAATGAGTACCTCTGGTAGCTATACAGCCAAGGAGGCAGTTGGAGCCAGAGTGGTGAATAGGGAAGAGCTCCGGCCCCCAGGTAATGCTAGGGTTATATATACAAGTCAGGTTCTGCAGACTTGAAGACTATGGAAAGAAGCTAGAACTTCATTGGCCCTCCCCATACGTGATTTTAAGGATGGTTGACACTACACAGTTTACATTGTTTAACTTTTTAAAAATTAGAATTAAGTCATACTAATTGTGCAAATTAGTGGGCTTCACCATGACAATTCTACACATGCATATATTGTGCTTTGATCACAATTTATGTTTTTAAAAGATCATGCTGGCTAAATGCAAGCTGTACACTGAAGAAGGGAACTAAGTTATGATTTGCTGGGTGATGTGGGTATTCTTCAGTTCCTGGGTGACACTCTAATATAACTCTAATGTGTCATAATTACTACAGACTCTAGTGTGAGCCTGTGGCTGTTTTATGAGCTTCTACTAGAATATTGATATGAAACAATGTTGTAGATTAAGATCAGCATTACACCTGAAAAAAAATTGTCTTGCTCATATTCATAAATTCTGCCCATCCTCTGCTCCTATTAAACTCATTTCTTATCATTTCCATTTATAGCATATCACTTGACATTCAGATAACCTATATAAATCATCTGATGTCATTCCTTAGTTGTAACTTCTCTAGAGTAATTATTAACTATATTACTTTGGCTTGATTTGGGATGATGTATATTTTTCTGCCTGGGCCAGCTATAGCCTCATGATCAAAAGAGAATGGGATGAATATTAGTCTCCTGAAAAATCAGAAATGACCTATTGCTGCCTCCCAAGGGAGGATCATATATGAATGGCCTGTATTTATTTGATTTTAATTTTCTTTATCAGGCTGTTTGAAAATCTGCCCACTATGTCCTAGGCTAACACGGAAGATCCTGCTCAAGACAGCAGGAGAGCCCTGCTCTGATGAAAGGCAGAGGGAAGACTGTGAAAGACCAGGAATGAAGTGGGCAACCCTCTCCAAGAGAGAAGCTGGAGTTATAGACAAATGAGTCATTTTGTATTATTAAGTGACTGGTGCCTAAGGCGTGAAGGACTGGCTGGGAAGAGTCACATGGCAATTTTCGGGATTGATATGAAGAAAAGCAACTGTTAACAGAGAAAGCTGAGAAAGCATCAGAGTAGAAATTTAACACTTGTACCTCTGCTCCAGGCCTCTAAAAAAAGTATAAAGTTTCTTTCTTCCTCACGATGGACTTTTCTCTGGCATTAAATCAATGGGATCAAAAATAAGCACAGATAAACTAGCATTGCACAGGAGGCTGAAGGAGGATTAGAGAGTTGAGGAATTTAGCAAGAACCTATCTCAAAATAAAAAATAAGAAAAAATAAATAAAAGGCATTAGGATATCATTTTATGGCAAAATACCCCCATGTTTAATTCCTAGAACAAAAATAAGTACATTAAATCAAAATCCCACAGACTGATTGATTCTGCTTCTTCCCTCTGTGATAGTCAACTGTGCCAATCTGAGTAAGAAATGTCCAGCTAAATTAGAACAGCAGAGCTCTAAGTGTAACTGAGGCATTTACTGAAGACCCTTGTACAGCTTGTCACTTGAATTGCACAAAAGGGAAAGGAAGAAGAGTCGCTTCTGTTGCTCTGGAAGAGCTCCAGTCTTCGCCTTCTACTTCACCTTGGATGTTGCCTCCAGGCTTCCATACCAGACCCGTCAGCCTCTTAATAAGGACTAGCACAGGACACTACTGTGAGCTCCAGGCCTGGACTGGATCTTTTGATCTCCACACACAGCCCTCTGCACTGCTCTACACCGGGCTCTGTGGGTAACCACTGTAAGCCAGTGTTGTTGATTCTTATAAATTTGTGTATCTTGCATTAAGTCCATTTGTCTAGTAAGTACTGACTGATACACTGAGTGTGTCTGTTTATTTCTAGTAATTAAAATGAGGGTTGGTTTTCAAGAAAAACTGAAAATTCAGCCTCCCCCACCACACTCTACACACACATACACAGAAAACATACACATACCAGACAGTTTTGAAAAGTGGTACCCGGCCTAATGCCTCCTGAATTTATAGAGGTTCAACTAATTTTTAGGTTTAGAAGCACCACTGCGCCAAGCAAGACCATCACTGTAGTGAATGGCATGATGATTTAACAGTGTAGATTGCCAATTTGAAATCGTCTTAATTGTAAATGTTTTCAGCCTTGGGCCAGGGATTTAGCTCAGTGGTTCCAGCGCCTGCCTTGCAAGCACAAGGGCCCAGGTTCAATCCTCAGTAACCACATACAACAATGCCAGGCATGGTGACTCATGCTCACCAGCAAACAGTACCACATACCACAGTGCTGGGCATGGTGGCTCACACCTGTAATCCCAGCACTCAGGAGGCAGAGGCAGGAGGATTGCTGAGCTCAGGGCCAGCCTGAACTACAAAGTGAGACCCTGTCTCAAAAAAAAAAAAGTTTCAGCCTGGAGCTGCAACAAAATGGTACAGCCAAGCTTGCATAAGACACTAGATTTCATTCTCAACACTACATACATACATACATACATACATACACACACACACACACACACAAACACACACACACACACAAATGTTTTCCAAATCTGTTTAATTTTTTTCTATAAAATAACCACTTGAACAATTCAGACTCAATGTGATTGTGTACTCAAGAAACTGGATTTGCACAGAAAACACGTTACTTGATTGGGAATGGGTTAGAACCAGTCCTCAAATTGAACACATTTCATTTTCATGATGATTTTGTTTTGGTTTTTTGTTCTGTTTTATTTTGTTTTTTCTGCTGCTATGTTGGCAGCGAAGCTGTAACATCTATTCTGAATATTATCAGATGGAAGAAAAGTGACTAGAGGTAGAATCTAGTAAAATATAAATGTAGGGAAGTAAAAATGGCTTCCATCTATCCTAGGTTCCTTGGTTCAGCTGTGAATTAAATTGACATAAGACAGATGATAAGGAAAAAGGATCTGCATAGGAAATTCTCACCAATCCATGAGATGCAAAGGAAGGGCAGGTGACTGAAGCTTGCATAGCATCTGAAGTTACACAGAAGAGTTGGGGCTTTGGGCTTCCTGAGGGTGATAGTGATGTAAGTTATAAAGGGCAATGAGGAAAGTGATGGTGGATAGAGTTTAAAGAGATAAGTCTCTTAGATAACAGGTGTCTATGGCAGATTTCTCCCTGCTTTACTGCTACAGATATTCTTTATAGATGTAAATTTCTTTAACAAAAGGACACCTTTTTAGAGGTACTTCACTTGCAGATTCTCAGTATAACCAGCTCAAAATATGCCAAAGAAGACTATTTTGGAGCGTTGTATTCTGTCCTCCTGCAACTATATTTTGAGCTGGTGTGTGCTGGGACCAGACAGTGGGAGAGCAGAGAAACCCTTGAGAAACACATATCTAAGAGCTTTAAATGCAAGTATGTCTAGAGTTGTTTATTTTCTTTTTAAATGATCAAAATATCACCTAAAGCAGCCCAGCTCAATGAATGGTTGAGGTATAACAGGCAATTCTTCTCCAAATCACTCGGGATGATCACGTTTGGATAAGTTTAAATTCCCAGGCACCTTCTGGATGGTTTGTTCAGAGGCTACGCTGCACTCACTGCTACTGTTATTTACTTTTTAAGGTGGCTAGAAATTCACGCCATCTAAATGTTTCCCCTGAAAAGCAACCACCCACCTGGCAGCCTGCCTCCGGTTTCCTCCCAATGGGTCAAAACTTCCAAATCATGACTGAATTGGAATCTTGGTCTGCTTCCACCCAGCTAAGCCAGGCAAGTTTCCACAAAACGACAAACTGAGAAGCCCTTTATACCACTTGACAACAAGAAAGTAAAATCACAGAGGCAATGAAAGGGAGGACTATTTGCCAGCAAACGAAAACAGAAGCATGAAGCAAGACAAGAATGTAATTAGGCCTGGGGCACCACCTCCAAGGCCCATCACATTCCTTACAGGTAAAATCCTGGCTGGTTTACAGATTTACCCCTTGGAATTGCAGGAAGGTGAGACTGAAGAGAAGGTACAGAAACACAACTTTGACTCTCAGTGCAAGCACAAAGCCCCCCTGTAAAAAAAAGAGTCTTAAAATACTGTTCATTCAAGCTGCCCTCCGAGCACTGGAAGCAGGGTTTCTTCTGTGTCTCTAGGCAGAACAGATTGTTTCCCTGCCAGCCAGGCTTTTGTTACCTTTCACAGAAGGGAGCTCTCTGGGGAAGGGGTTGCTCTCTAGCTGGTTTCTCAGGCTTGCTAAAAACCCCACTGCGACATCCCCACATCCCCGGGCATGGAGCGGCAGACACCTTTGAAGCCCAGAGCTCCTCCAGGGAATGGGCTCAGCACTGTCTTCTTAGCTGGAGGTTTTCTGAAATCAATCCTTCTTGTGGTAAGTAATTAAAACACACACAGGAGGCTGGTTCTAGTTTCCTCATAAATAAACTAAAAATAATGAAAGGTTGGGAATTGGCATCAACTGCCAAGTTTCACGTCTGTCCCCTTATTACTTAGATACAATATGACTTTGTGTGTATACATCTAAAATATTTGATAACTACAACCACAGTTCTTAACATTATTAAAAACTGCAATTGTATTTTGAAATATTGAAAAATAGCTTGATAAATGTTAGACTTCCTACATAAGTAGGGAAACAAGAGAATGCTGAGTTTGTGTATTTTGCTGCCTACATAAATATTGATCCTGAGAACACAGACTGGCTCCACAGAAGCGGTTTTGGAGAACTAAAAGCCTGGACGGGCCCAGGATACTGGGCAGGGTCTTCTTCCTCAAAGTGGGCTACAACTCCCTTCAGCCAAGGGGGCAGGGGGGGTCGGTGCCACAGTAAACTTGGAGATGCTTAAGTGTACAAGTGTAGGGGCACACTATGTTTATATCAAAATAAGCAACAATACTGTAGAACAGAACATAAAAAGGACACAGATATTTTACTATTACGGGGACTTTTGAGCGGCAGCTAACCCCAGGGACACTGACAGGTCATCCTTTATGTTAGAGGTTCTTGGAATCATTTGGCAATCTCTCTTCTTGGTCCACAACACCACTGCTCATAGCCACACTGATGACATGGCTGTTGAATCAGCATCAATGCTCTATTCCTCTCCAGCATTAGAAATTCTACAAAATACATTTGAATAAACATACAAAAGGGTGACAACAAAAGAGAAGTGACCTGCTGTTTTCATCTGGAAAGATCCTTTAGCAAAGTCTGTCTTCAATGTCTTATTTGTACTCTTCTCAGTGCTAAATGTCTTTACTCTCTTCCTTTTTATAACCTGTGTAGCAGTTTCTAGTACTACTCCAGTTCATCTTGAGAGTTCAGTTGTATTTTTTTTTTTTAAGGTTTTATTTTTTTGAGACAGGGTCTTGCTTTGTGGTTCAGGCTGGCCCTGAGCTCAGCCTCAAACTCACATCACAATAATCCTCCTGCCTCTGCTTCCTGAGTGCTGGGATTACAGGCCTGAGCCACCAGGCCTGGCACTGTGGTATGTGGTACTGGTTGCTGCTGGGGTGAGTCTCCACACTCAGTATTGTATGTGGTTACCGGGGATCGAACCTGGGCCCTTGTGCTTGCAAGACAGGCGCCAGAACCACTGAGCTATATCCCCGGCCCCAGTTGTATTTTTTAAACGGGTCACAATCTTTTTTTAATTTTAATTTTTACTTTTTTGAGACAGGGTCTCGCTTTTGTAGTTCAGGCTGGCCCTGAGCTCAGACTTGAACTCATAGCAATCCTTCTGCCTCTGCCTCCAAAGTGCTGGGATTACACGTGTGAGCCACCACGCCTAGCACTGTGGTATGTGCTTCTGATTGCTGGTGGGCATGAGTCTCCATGCCTGGCATTGTTGTATGTGGTCAGTGGCGATCCAACCCAGGCCCTTGCACTTGCAAGGCAGGCGCAGGAACCACTGAGCTAAATTCCAGGACACGGGTCACAATCTTGGTTAATGATTTTTAGATACAAATGACTGTAATCAAAGAAGAGTGCAAAGTTTTCCTATCCTGCACCCTACAACTCTGAAAAACATTTTTTGAGCTCTATAATTCATTAATTTGTTAGTGACTTTTCCTTGGAAGAGATAATTCAACCCTGCTCAGCTTTTAGTTACAACAAAAATTTCTTTTGGTCTTTCTCTCTGTTTACCATGTACAAAATTAACCATGATGCAAACTAATTGAGAAATAATGAAGCCTTTTTGGAATAAAATAATTTTCCATGACAAAGTATTCTGAGAAGGTTCAATATCTTGTTACTCTTCACAATCCTAAAAGGTAAGAAACTCATCTTCAACAATCCAACACCTTGAATTCCACTCATGAAACAGACCAGAGGGTTACTCTTCCCCCATAAAAGCACTTACCACAAGATTCAACTCCAGAGTATTTTCATTCAGCAGCACCTAATATCAAACCCATCTAAATCTAGTTGGTATTTATACAGCTTTCTAGGAACCAGATACCATTCTGAAAACTAAGAGGGAATGATGAATGATTAATTTTCCAAGTAAGGAAATAGACCCAGAAGGGATATATACAGTCAAAACTTTATAAGTAGGAAGTATCAAGGGCCCGTGGCTTCTCACACCTGTCGGAACCACTATCACCTCTTGCTTAGACTGGCACAAGTCTGCTAAGTCCTGTTTTCCTTCCCTTGTCCATCCTTTCCCTCAAAGCAGCCAGAGAGTTGAGTTTCCAACAGAAGGCAAACTGCTCTTCTTTGCTCAGCAGCTTCGGAGGCTTTTCCACCTCTCCAGAGGCGGTGCCAAGCGCGGTGCCAAGCAGGCCTGTCTCTGCGTCCGTCTGTCCGTCCATGGTGAGCTGCACTCACCTCCCTGGCTGCAGCCCCCACCTGCTCTCTCCACTCGTTTCCCGAGCAATCCCTCTTTGCAGGAGCTCCTCCCTTCCTTCTTCCAGGGGTTTTCCCAACGTCACTTCACCAGAGGTGGCTTCCGTGACTGCTCTACTTAAACAGTATCACTTCACATTTTGTCCTTCCCTCCCTTTTTATCTGTAGGTTACCACGACGGACTGTGTCACTCTTAGCTTAGTAAACGACAAAGAATTACTTTCTTGCTTTTCCCCTCTACCAAACTCTCAGAAATTGAGATATATTAAAGTATGCTTTCAAGATGTCGACAGTTTCCTGTAACTGTCTGTGACTTTGACTCGGACTGGTAAGCACAAGGAGAAATATGAGCCACAAATGTGCTGTACTTGAGCCACTAATTGAGAAAATCACTTCCACAAGCGCCACTCCTGTGGCTAACAGGCGTGTGCAGGTTATTCTCCCTGCACAACTGAGATTACCATGATTAGCTCTGGTCCATAAAAGGAAAGCTAAGACACAAAAGCTGTAGCGATGTTCCAGGCCACACAGCCAGTAACAGTGGCTGGAAGGGAGCCTCCGAGGTTCCTCTGGGACTGCAAGCCACACATGCTCCCTGCTTATTAGTGTCGAACTCCCTGGTGAGTCACTCGGTGGAATGTAGAAGCCAAGGATGCCACCCAAGAGAGGGTACATTGATACAGCTCTATCTGAGAGACTGCAGATAATCGTACTAATGTAGAAATGCCATAAAGAAATTTATCCCTTAAAATAGAAGAAGGGTATATTTGGTATATCCTCCTGGAATTACTCCATAAAGGATGTCCAGACATTTTCAGTGAGAAATTACTACCCTGAACGGGGCAAATGACTTATAAAAAGCGGAGCCCACTGGAGTACAGCCGCATTTGCTGAGACAGACCGACCTCTGCCCCAGAGAGCCTCAGGATCCACATCTCTGCCTGTGCTTCCACCAAAAAAAGAGGCCTGGTCGGTGTCCATCCTCACCGGCTGGAAATGACCCACCCGCGTCCTTCTGCCTCTTCTTTAGTGTCAGACACACAATGTTGGAATTCTCTGAAAGAAATCCTGCCCACCTCCTGCACTGAGTCTTTCCTGGACCTCATCTCCCACCGTTCCACCAAACGAAAGGGAAGAAGGAAGGTCAGTGCTCAGGCCGCTGGAGCAAGGGCCGCGGTGTCACAGTCACCTGTCACCTGGAGGCCCAGCCCTCCCCGTCCCAGTGCCCGGCCTCAATCACCTTCCCGCGGGCCGCGCCAACAAGGTCCCGCCCTCCCCGGGCTCCGAGCCGGACTGGCCCGTCCCTCCCGCCCGGGCCTCCGCCTCCGTCCAATGGCCGAGGGCAGGGCCAGCAGAGCGAGCCGCGCAGCCCCGCCGGGTCCCGCCCCGTTCCCGGTTCCAGAGCCCGGACCTGGCGGCTTTTAAATGCCACTCAGGGCCGGTGCGGCGTGGGCCCTGCCACCTTTCTTTCCTGGCCGCAGCAGCAGGCGCCGCAGCAGCTCGGCGGAGACTCGGCAGCGCCGCGCAGGGCCCGGCGGCGGCGCCCTCGGACCTCGGCTCCGCTCCGTCTCTCCCGCCCCTGCTCCCCCGCTGCCGGCCCTGCCCGCCGGGTCGCCGCCGGGCCCCTGGGCGAGCGTGCGCGCGTGGCCGTGAGTGCGCGCGGCCGTGAGTGCGCGCGCCCGCGCCGCCTCGGACCCGCGCCCGCGCCCGCGCCCGTGCCGCGCAGGACCGCCCGGGATCCCTGCCCGCGCGCCGCGTCCCGCGCCCCGCGTCCCCGCCGCCCGGCCGCCCCCGCGCAGCGCGAGAACATGGCGGGATCGGTGGCCGACAGTGATGCCGTGGGGGTGAGTGCGGCGGGCGCTCGCGAGGCGCCCCTTCCCGCCGCCCCGCACGCCGCCGCCGCCGCCGTCCCAGCCGGCGGGGAGGAGGGAGGCTGCAGGCCCGGCCCGGCGCCCCCGCCCGGGGAGGCGCCGGTACCTGTTAGCAGGAGCGGCACGCGGCGGGCACGGGGCCTCGGGCGCTCTCCGGGCCGGCGGGCGGGCGCTGGGCCGGGGTGGGGCGTCAGCGGGCGGAGGAGCCCGCGCTCCGCGCTGGGCAGCCGCCGGCCAGGTGTGTGCGCGCCGCACGTGTGTGCGCGTGGGGGAGTCCGGGCGCGCACCCCGCGCCCGCCCCGGATCCCTGGTGGAAGTGGGTCGGTGCCCCGGCTCCCGGGAGAAGTTGCGCGCCGCTGCTTTACTTCAGCCGCGTCTGGGGGACAGGCCTGGGTGACACCGGTCCCACAATCGTCCGCAGTTGAAGAAGGGCCTGCCCGCCTCCTGCCAGTTTGGAGGCCCTCGACCTTGAATTTGATCTGGATCTGAAGGGATGTTTAGCTACCTGATGGAAAGAACGGTTTTGTTCCTGGGCGGGGGCAGGGAGGGTGATGCGGTTATTTAATGGTCTGTGAAGAGGCATCGTCTGCAGAAACTGCCTGTGTGTCTGTGGTGGGCTGCAGGATTCCGCCAGATTTATGTAGGATCTCCCTCCGCCAAACCCCCTAAGAAAAAAGGGTCTGCGGAAAGCCAATCTGCGTTCTTCTATTTTTAGAAGCTGGATGATGGGCACTTGAACAACTCCTTGGGCTCTCCAGTTCAAGCCGACGTGTACTTCCCACGACTGGTAAATGGTTTGCTCTGCGCTCCCCGTCTCTGCCTATACCTCTCCTTGATAACTACATTTTGCTGCATTTTCTACTGGATCATGTCTTGAGGATTTGAGGCCTGGCACATCTCTTAACAGCCTGTGAACTTCCTGTTTCTCCATTGCTCCTTTGCAGATCGTTCCATTCTGTGGGCACATTAAAGGAGGCATGAGACCAGGCAAGAAGGTGTTAGTGATGGGGATCGTAGACCTCAACCCAGAGAGGTAAGACAGAGTCCTGCCGCCCTCGCAGTTAGGCAGTGCAGAGCCCTGCCCACTCCTGTTGTGGTTTAGTCTTTTCCTCTTCCTCTCTGTGGACAGGGTTGCCAGTTGAGAGTGCCAAGAAAGTACCATGTTCCCATGAAAAGAATGTGTATGAATCCCAGCCATCATTGCTCTGGACAGCTATTTATATCGGCCATGATAAATATAGACCCATATTTTCTCTTTGACCCTGTAGAGGCCAAAGGATTTTTTTTTTTATAATTTTGAAATGTGGTTCTTGGAACAAAAACCAACAGTTTAAGTAACAACCAAACTTTACAAGATATTATTTCTTCTGAGTCAGCTTCTGGGGCTGATTTTTGAGAATTTCAAAATGGATGAAGATACAGATGTGTGAATGATGTGAGGTGTTTGAATTCTTGTTTCTGTCCTTTTCAACTCTACTGAAGTTGTCACCAGAGCCTGCTCTCAGTAACAAAACTGGTTTGTGTATAATCCCTCTTCTCTGTAGTCTAAACTCTGGTGAAGGGTAGTGACCCATTAACACAGGCAAACCACCAAGAGGGGTGACGTGGATCAAGTTGAAATATTTTATCCGTTCCCGAATAAATGAAACTTTTCCCTTCAGCTTCGCGATCAGTTTGACCTGTGGTGACTCGGAAGATCCTCCTGCGGATGTGGCAATTGAACTCAAAGCTGTGTTCACAGACCGGCAGCTACTCAGAAATTCTTGTATATCTGGGCAGCGGGGTGAGGAGCAGTCAGCCATCCCCTACTTCCCATTCATCCCAGACCAGCCGTTCAGGGTGAGTACCTCGAGTGCCTTGGCCGTAACCACTGGCAGAGCAGAAATGCTGTCCTTATATCAGATATGCCAGCCACACGTTAAGCAGCCAGAATTCTGCATGGCCAGCAACTTTGACACCTGATGGTGAAAGAAAAAAAATAAAAAGAGCTCTGTGTGCCAATAGGAGTTAACAGGTGCCAAAGGCTGTCTCCAGCCCATGCATTTAGTAAATATGCCCATATTTGTATAGCCAGAATGATAATACCTAATAATGTCTATGCAAATATTAATTTAATAAATACTTTGCTATGTGGTACTCAATATGCTATTAAGCATATAGTAAATACTTGTCCCCAAATATCTGATTAATTAATAAATATTAATAAGTATCTAGAATTTTCCTCATTTTTTTCTTAGCCTGGAAGGATCTCGAAACCTTATGGGTCCGACTTTCTGAAGGACTGAGTGATTACCATTTCTTGTTCTCTCTCATTCCTTTTGCTAATGAGGCCATGCCTGTGTCCTTGTTTTCCTCTCTGGGTTAATTAAGCCTCAGCCTATTTCCTGGTTACAGGCTGTGTGACAATTCTTTCCCTTGGGCCTGGATGAATATAGATTTGCTCCCCACTATCTAGCAGTCGGGAAACACAACCCCACCTTGTCTCGTGTCAGGCAGCGTTTGCAGCACCTTCTTCATGGGGAGAGTGCCAAATAAGAGACAGAAGTTAGCACGGCATTAAAATTAAGAACTTACTGAAATGTCAGGCGTGTGATGAAGTTATCTTCATCACATCCCATAAGCTCTGCATTATGTCTGAGCCTCATCAAGCAGAACTACCATTAACACATTGCTCTTCGTCTAGTTTTCAAAGACCTTATGATTATTTCTCTTCTTTACAGTGTGGGCAGAAATTAAGAATCCATTTTACATACACAGCATGTACCAATAACATAAATTTTTTTTTAAAAAGTAGCCTGATGATTTGTCAAGAAACAAAGCCTATTTAAAAAAAAAAGAAATTAAAAATCCATAACTTTTATGTCCGTGATAGAATTGAGATGGTTTCTCATCATAGTCTGAAGAGATCCCCTTGACCGTTCTCCCCTTGCATATGTCACCCCCTTCTTTAGGACGATAATGTTCCCCTCAGCTCCTCTTGCCTGGACAGTTTCTTAGTGATAAATACTAATTCGTAGCTCATGAGTCTGAGCTACCAGAGTTTCTGACTTCTGGAAGGACTATAATGCTCCCCAACAACAGAACTGGAGTGATACAGACCTTTGGTGCTATAATTTTAGCAATAATATGAATTAAATGTGACTAATATCACACATAGAGTCTTTCCTTACATGGAAAATACATTATAGCACAAAACCAGTAATTAGACTCGCTGATGAATAACCCAAGGAAAAGGAGAGAAAAAAGATTTTACCATGTGGAATCAGTATTTGTGTTTGGCTTAACAAAGCCTTGGTAATTACACATCCTTAGTCCAGTGGTGATTATTGTGTAACCCTCTCTGCTTTAGTGTTTACTGTGATTTAATGCCTAGACTACTATTACATGCTACTGATGGGTACCAGTTCTGCCTTGTTCTGCCTCTGCTTCTCTGAAGGTGGGATGGAATTGTTCAGGGAAGACAGTGGAGACATTAAGCGCCATATAAACAAATCTGTACCATTTTTCATCACCTCCAGGAGTGCAAGGAGAAATGTTAAAAGCCTAAGCAATTTAAAATCTTCAAAGGCTATTGAGTAGTATAGAGCAGTGGTTCTGGGGGTGTTTTCCCTGTGACAGTCACATCAGCATCATCTTAGAACTTTATAGTAATGCAGATTCTTAAGCCTCACCCCGGAACTACTGAACGGAGAACCCGGAAGCAGTCTGTGTTCAGCCAGCTCTCTGAGGTTCAGGTGCACTCCAGTGTTTGAGAATCACTGGAGGTGGTGCCTTTTATTTTTTAACGAAAGTGAAGTTTGTTTTCCCTTCCAGGGCTCACTGAAATCATGAATTGATATATTTACTTTGTTTGTTCCAGGTGGAAATTCTTTGTGAGCACCCACGTTTTAGAGTGTTTGTAGATGGACACCAACTTTTTGATTTTTACCATCGTATTCAAACATTATCTGCAATTGACACCATAAAGATAAATGGGGACCTCCAGATCACCAAGCTTGGCTGATGTTTAAACCACCTCTATCTCAAATAGGATCAGGTGCCACAACTACATGACTGTTGGTCTGGAAGAAGTATCCTATCAAGATCTAGAGACTTAAGAAGAAAACAAAGGCAAGCTTCACTGTCTCTTATTTCTGTGCAGTATAAACCCAAAATGACAGCCTGAGCTGTGGTTTGCCCTGTTGGACAAAGACACCAAGCCATTATTCCCAAAACAAAGTAATACATTTATGCTGGATTTTATTCAGACTAAAGGAAAATGGATTGGTAATGATTTGTGATTTGGTATCAAATTATTCATCATTCTAAATCAAGGTGATGTTTAAAAACAAAAGTGCTAAAGACCTTTCAAATGACAACGATACACCGAAATCAACGCATTTCTGCACTGAAGTGGAATTGTGTAGCACAACCAACTTTTTAGTCAGGGTATTTACATAGAATGTAGGTTATTCAAAGTTTAATTTTGTTTTGTTTCTTTTTCTCTCTTTTTTTGGCATAGCATAATGTCAATTCAGATTTTTGAAGCTTTCTCGTAGCTATTTATTTATATTCAATGTATGTATTAGGGAATGAGCAGTGTCTCAAGAACAGCAAGTTATAAACTTTTGAATGTATAAATATCTTAGGTCTGAGAAGAGAAAATTACATATTACAATCATATAACAGGTAAATTTATACCTTAACGAATCGGGTTGTATTCTCCAAAGCCCTGAACTATGAATTTCATCATATGAATTTCTGTAAGTGCTTTTGGGAAAAATTTGCAATGTTGGGATAAAATCGCTTTTCAAGTTATTGTCAATTATGTAAAATTCTACATACAGTAATTTTACATTACTTATTCTCCTCACTGAATGAGCACAGTATTAGCTTCTTTAAAACTAATCAACTACTCCCTAGATTTACATAATAGCTCATTAAGTTGTTATTAAATTAATTGAAAACACATAAGCTGTGATTGCATAGACAATTTTTGAATGATTATTATATAAACTTTTAAAAATACAATACGAAAATGATTCTGGAATACAGTGTAAAGCAGAAGCAAATGGACCCAAATAACTTACTTGGAAATAATTTGTATCAACTTAAACTGTTAGCTCATTGTATAACTTTTCTTATGTGACCCTCACCAATATCCCTAAGCAATGCCTTTGGAGCTTTAGAATAGAAGATGATTCTTACTGTGTTGGCTATTCAGTAGGATGAGATGGGGTCCAGATTAGGAAAGGATCCGGTTGTTTATCTGACAGGTTAAGTCCTGGGACTTCAGGTCTTTGAGTCCAGCCAGTAGTGTAAGTGCTTGGAAGGAATCAAATGGTGGTATGTCTCCAGCAGGAGCCTACAAGCTAATGTCACTGTAAGGCCAGGGATGGAGTCCTGGGAGCTGGACTTCACAAGATGTGTTGGCCTTAAAGAGAAGGACCTTTGGCATTGCTTTGGCTAGGTAGTGAGGGAAGAAAGGGGTGCTGGGGTGGGGGTGTATTTATATAATTTAGGTTTTGTTTGTACAGCACACTGTATCTTGTTATAACATGTCCTTGTCCTGCTTTGCTTTTTTACACAACATGCAGAGGCACTGAAGTGGCCAGATCATTTTCAGGTGTCAAGAATGTAGACAGTGTTTCAATACCAAAGTCTAAGATAAACAAAACAAACTAAAATTGTAAATTTTTTATAGGTGATATATTTGGATCCTTCTCAACTTTGAAACTGTTTCGCACAGTTCCATGGTGTTATATACAAAGATTCTTTATCCAAAAAGACTGGCTTCACTTTACAAGCTGTTTGTACCAGCTGACTTAGCCGTATTCAGCTCTGAGGGCTGATCTGTGGCTCCAGGTATTTTCAAGCCTGTGTTTAACCTTTCCCCCTCCCTTCTGAGGATTGCTTGTAGAGAGACTTAGATGGTGCCCTGAAATTTATTTATGGCAGCTTTGATTCAACAATGGTGGAGAACCCAGTGGGAGGGCTCTTTTGAGTGGTCATTGTTCCCACCTACTGCATAATTCAAGGGAAACTAGAGGAGCAGGGTATAACTGATTGGAAGTGACACTGAGTTCTCTCAACCTCTCAGCTAACTCATTAGCAGCCAAGTCCTTAGGCAGCTTAGTGTGAGAATACAGTATTAACCCTTCACTTCCCCAAGAGGTCGGGAGCCTCTTGATTATGCCTACTGAGATGAATCTAAATGGCGTTGCAGTCTAAGTGTTGTTCACTGAGCAGGGGGCGCCCTCTGTCCTAGTGGTTATAGCTATAAACTGGCAGGTGCTCACACCCTCTGCTTGGCATGTGAGGTCTAGGTGGGAATTTCAGGATGGAAAGTGCAACTTAAAGCTTCACAGGAAATTATTTGCATATGTAAAGAGTTATTTCTGTCCAGAGCCCTAGTTTTGCAATAACCAAAACCAAGGAATAACAATCAGGCTCTGGGGAAATAAAAGACAGGCTTTAGACAATCTGTTTCTGCAGCAAATTTGAAGTGAATGTGTTTTTCTATGTACCAGTTCATGAAAGTGACTTCTACCTTCTGGGATATCCCAGAACTGTCTTAAAATTATTTTTTTAAATTTTGAAATCCCATTTCCGATCTTAAACCTCAGTTCAAAACCCCTCAGAGATTACTCTTAGAATTGATGCTTTGTTAAATGGCAAATCTTTCCATTTGTATTTAAAAGAAAATATCCCAAAAGAGGGAGCGAGCCCTGTTGCCTTGAGAAACAGCCTTGGCATTTTCTGGCATTAATGTAGAAATAATGTTCCTATGATAAAATATTTTCAAAGAAACACTTTCTTATTTACTGCGTGGTGTAAAATGTTGCTAAATGTGTTGTTACATTATGTCACCGCTGAAAGTTATTTGCACTATAATAAAGGAATTTTCTACAAAATAATCTCCAGTTTATTATGTGCTGCATTTAGCCCTAGGTATAAAGCACTTATCATAGACCCTGTGGACTACAGCGATCCCTCAGTTTCACATTCACACCCCAAGACCATTTATTAATGTGTTTCCCACATTGATTTAAAAATGGGAACCCCCAGAGACCCAATGAGTTATAAGTGTAATGAGTTCTTTTCACATATATTTTGCTTATAGTAAGTTTGTTTTTTTGGTGTACAGTTCTGTGATTTATAACAGACTCAGTTGTAACTACCATTTTGTCAGGATAGAAAAATCATGACATCACCCCCCTCCAAATTTCCTTGTACTATCCCTTTGTAGTTAAATTTGCTCCCCAACGTAACTTTGATTCGTCAGTCTCAGAGCTGTTTTCCCTTCCTAGAGTTTTGCATTCACCTTCATGTCATAAAAGACAGAATCACACAATGTGTAATCTTTTGAGATTGGCTTTACTCATATGTGTATCAGTTTTTTCTTTATATTATTGTGTAGCGGATTCCTAATAAGTCAGTAAATGTAATCAGCACTATATGTACACAACAACATTGTCAAGAAAAATCTTCCCTTTTCCTGTGGTTTGAACAGTAGGAAATTTGATTCTTTTACTATTTAACCTACAAATAATACTATACGGCATATAGAAATTTGTCCAGAGTCAGTTATCAGTGAAGACAGAGGCTAATTAGACCTTAATTAATTTTATTAAGAGGGTAGAACTATGAGACTGGTTGGCTGCTTATTTGATGTGGCTTTTTTGATTCAGTCCAGACAGGGAAGAAGCCTGTTAATGTGGGGACAATTTGCTGGGGTGTTGGGCACAGATAAGAGAGGTTCTCTTCCCTCCCCCAGCCCGCCTAAGGAGGCACCTTCGGGGACATGATATTATACTTGTTTTATGACAGTGTGCGGAGTTACTAATGGTTTGGAGGAGATGGGTCATAGGAGCCTCGGAGTGACACAAACCCTCCCACATTCATTCAGCAAGTATTTGCTAGCTGTGTCAGTTGTTCCAGGCTCTTAGATCCATCAGTGGGTAGAAAAGACAAAAGTCTCTGGAGATCTGAAACTTCCATGTGCTTTAGAATCTGTCGGAAAGCCTCTTTAAGGGAGCAGCAACTCTACCTCACCCCTGGAATCGTCTGTTTCAGTAGGTCTGGTGAACTGGCAAGAAGCTCCTGGCCAGAAACTCCTGACCGATCGCTGAATCAAATTACTGGGATGAAGGGGCCTTGAGAATCTGACCTGTAGATACTGTTCTGTGAAAACTTGACAATGAGGATCCTACTTTGCCAAAGTCTTGCAAGTATCATAACATCACAACTGTGTATTGTTGTCCCTAATTTCATCTTCTCTTTGCCTGCTTCTACCTCAGGAATACACACTGCCTTTAAAAGACTCTTGTAAAAATGTTCCTACTTTGAGTTGGTTCTGGGATGAGGTAGCATTTTAAATGACCCATGCTCCTAAAAGATTGAAATGGGGGAAGGGCTGCCTTCCTTCATGATAAGCATTTCAATTAGCTATTCAATTAGCTGGAAAATCAGGCAGCAGGCAGGGGCCCTCGGTGGGAGAGATGCTTCATGATTTATAATGTGTGAAGAGGCAAAGAGCAAGTGGTAGTGGCATTCAGGAAACTTTGAAATGAGCTTGAAATCTTTTCACACACACAAAAATGCTCCATGAGCACTTAAGGTTTTCTTCTAGCCACCTGCTTCCCAATCGCCATGTGAATTTCACAATGGCTTTTCCAAAAAAGAAAAGAAGTGTTTTGTAAAATACATACTCCATAATTAAGTACAGTGGGTGTGTCTAAGGTGCCCAACCTAGAGAGCAGGGAAAGAGACCACCACAGACGCTGTGTCTCTCTTTGATACACCCTTCCCTTACCTGGGAGAAGAGGGTGACTAGGTGAGCGGAGGGCAAGGAGGCACCTATGTTCAATAGGGCAGCAGACAGTCCCTAAATAATGGGCCCTGGGAAACAGCAAACGAGCCCCAGGCTGTGGGAATGATGCAGGGCTTGTGGCCTTCCAAGCTTTCATGAGTCAGAATGATAACAAGCTTTTGCTAATAGCCCAGCACCTCCCTTTCCGTCATTCTCGTTTGTTTGTTCTTGGATGGGCTCTCTCTGTGTTGCCCAAGCTTGTCTCAAACGCTGATGCTCCAGGGATCCTCTTGCCTCTGCTCTGCATGTACATCGGGGACTACAGATGTGACCCACCGTGCCTCACTGGTATCGATCCTAAAACAAGTGCAAATAATCAGTGTTTTTCTGAGCAGTTCGAGGAAGAAGTGGAAGGGAGTTCAAGTCCGATGCGAGTTTGGGAGCTGGGAGCAGAGCTCTGGGCCTGTGCATGTGAGGCGTGTGCTCAAGAGGAGGCTGCAAACTTCCGCCCTTCTCTGCCTCCTACGGCATTGAGGGTTGTCATGGCGCTTCGGACGATGGGTTTGTAAGCCAGGGGTGACAGCAGGTACACAGAATATAAACTCAGAATAATCATGACCCCAGTTTCTACAATAAGTTTTATAAAGAAACAGTGTAAAGAGTGTTCATTTTATCAGGCTGGTATATAGCTCAGCAGTAAAGTGTATGTATGAGCCCGGGGTTCCATCTTCAGCACTAAGGAAAAAAATGCTAATCCTTAATGATTGCTTTAATTCATCAGAATATGTTCTTCGTATAATTTTTTGAAGTCTTATTTAAATCTAACCAAAATTAAGAACCAATATTTAAATAGTGAATACACTTTGAGATTTAATTTTACTCTGAATTATTATAGCTATTCACATATTAGCTAGAATTTTTCCTAATGAAACAATAATGACCTTCACTCACCATAAAATGATGTTTAATGGTATATAAAAACTGAAAAAGGAAGATATGTACAAAACAATGAACAGCTCAAAACAATTTTTGTTTTTAATGAGAATATCCATGGAATACTATGGTTTGTTGCATTAACATTCTAATTAACCACTCATCTATCACATATTTTTTTGAAATCCTCAGTTTTTAAAAAGAAGTATATGAACTGTGGAGCACAAGACCACAGTCTTAGCCAGGCATGGTGGCACCTGCTTATAATTCTAGTCCTGGGGGAGGCTGAGGCAGGAGGATCATAGTCCAGCCTTAGCAACTTTATGACTTGGCAAGACTGTCTCAAAATTAAAAATAAAGAAAATAAGGATAGGCCTGCATCTCAGTACAAGTGCCTGGCTCAGTCCCTGGTGCAAAAATAAAGAAAGGAGGAAAAAGAAGAAACAAGAAAAAGAAAAGAAAGCAACAGTCTTTTATTTGGAAATAGGCCTGTTCTCTTAAGGTCTGAATTAAAGTCAGATATGATGGTTTCCTCAGAGGTTTGCTTAAGAACCTTAACAGTCTCTTCACTTTTGAAAACTACATCCACTCATGACTTGGGAATCCCCCTCAACCCTCAATAATTTGGAAAATAAGTAAATGATTTAAAAAATTTAGCCTCAACTTGAAAAAGCAAATGCTAGCCTTTAAAAATAGTTTTGTGCTTTTAAGTACAATTAATTAAGTTTTGTGCTTTAAAGTATAATTTAAATTCTCTCCTATAAAAGAATCATTTGTAAATGATGAATTAATAAGTCTAGATATTCATGGAGTACTTTTATAAGAAGGTGCCATGATAGACACAGTGGATTACACAAAGAAATGAAAGACTTATCCATGTATCTGTGAAGAATTTATAGTTTACCGGACAGTCTGTGTGCGTATAAAATGTATGCAAAGATGAATGTCTGTTCGTACTCAGTGTGAGACTGAGTGGGGAGGACCCTGCAGGCTGCGAGAGTCTGTTGCTTCCCGAGTGGCCAGGAAGGTATCTGGTCAAAGTGCCTCTGTTGGGCTTCCAGAGGTCTGAATGCCCTTTGCACTTCTGTGGGCATGAAACTCATCAGGATGTACTAACTTCAGTGTGCGGTACGGGGTCAGTGTGAAGGTCCAGAAGCTCAGTGATGCAATTGAAGTTCTGGCCTTCCCAGTAAAACGTTCTGGAAACAGCTCTGTGCTCTTCAGTAACAAAACCCAGCGGTCTGGTGGAAGAGGAAACACTCCCTTTAAACACTGAGCAAAGAAAGGTTTGTTTCACAAATTGTTTCTGAAGAATCACACTATGAATGCATTCAACATACTCGAATTCCAGCTGCACACATTAGGCATCAAAATAAACAAACAGTGTCACAAGTAGAAAAAGAAATGCTGAAATTCTGTGGTTTCACTTCTCATACCATAAAGAAATCTAAAAGCCTAAGGGAGGGAATGAGATTTGAACATGCCTTCTGCTGGTTCTGCTTCTTGGGTCTAAGGAGGTAAGGCCTCCATCTCCGCAATGTTCCATGCGGTTTAAGGGTACTGCTCAGATTTCTTAGGCATCACCCCTGACTACAAACCAAATCCTCGTCTAGTACTCAAACAAGAAAACAGAGATCAGCTCCAGCGCTGGATGCAAAACTGCAGTTTTGGACGTACTGAGAGACTGTCTCCTTTTAAAGACATTTCTCGAAGGAAATTTTGACATTAAGCTTTTTCCTTTACATATGCTGACTTTGCCTGATATATGCTGACTTTTATACTTGTGTACAAAGACGAGACAGACTTCTCCTGCTTACCTGAGTGGATACATTTCTTGTTTATGTGTAATAACCCATTCCTTCACAACAGAATGCATTCTCTGAATTCGGGTTCTAGATATAGGCTTGTCCAATACAACTCTGTGTGCAATGGAAATGTTCTACAATCTGTTCTGTCCAGTATGGTGGCTGCCAATCACATGTGACTGTTCAGCATTTAATATGTGAGTACTATGACTAAGGAATTGAATTTCTCATTTTATGTGATTGTAATTAATTTAAACTTTAAATGGCCACATGTGGCATGTAAATACCAAATTTTACAGTGTAGGTGTGGAATAGCAGGCCTGCTGGACTTAGGTGTAGACTTCTCTAGACCCTCTAAGAATATCAGAACAGCAGAAGTTCCCATGTGAACCTACGTCATGTTCACCCTTAAATTCTGAAAAGTCTGAGTATCTTCTAAAGGCCAGTGAAGGCCATTTATGTAGGCCTCCTGGGAAGAAATCTCACTAAAGCAAGCAGGAAAGAGTCCTCGGGGCAGTTGCTTCCAGGAAAACAGGTAAGCCTGAGAAGGAATTGGTGACTCCACTGTCCCAGGCCTAGCCTGATGGAGCCGCACCTGAAATTTATAACAAAGGGCTCCCCTCAGCACCCACTTCTATGCGGAGTCCATTCCTCCAAGCACCGAGCACCGAGCACCGCAGGGAGAGGCAGCCTCAGCATGGGCGGCACTCAGCGGTGGGTCATTGTCCAGCCAGCACCCCTCCCCCCCAGCATCTCCTAAGTGCTAGTGCTGGCTGCTGGGGGGCTGTGCTGCCCACACAGGCTCTATCCTCAGCAAGCTCTGCTGTCAGCAGTAACTCCGATGCTACTGCTGAGCATCAGGAGCGTAGCTATCCACTGGGGATTGCGGGGATGATCAAGAGCATTTATTTTTATGACCAACACTCTCGCATTGATGTGTTCATCTAAAACATAAGTGGCAGTCTCTTTTGAACAGCCTTGGACTTACCTGACTCCAGTCTTGAAAAAAATAAGGTAAGGTTTTTCTATGTCTTCAAAGAAACAAACTACTCCAGAAACCATTAGGTAGAACGGTTTTCTAACAAATGGGTGGACAGAAGAATGTGTTATCAAGGAAATGAGGGAATAAAAATCCCTATTAGATATTTATTGATCCCTCAAATCCCTCTGTAGATTCTTGCTCCTCTCAGACCCTCTCCTATGCCACCACTGGACCCGCATATAGGCAAAACCATCTCCCAGAGTGGAATCCCTTCTGTGGACAGTAGCAGAACCCTGGTTCTTACACAGCCAATGAAAAACAGTCTTAGGTTTCACTTCCTCCTTAGTAATAAAATTACCTGGGACTCCACATGTCACTGTCTCTGCAACTGAGGTGATGTCTTCGTATTTGGAACTGTTTTTTCAGGAGTGTCAGCATCTCCAAGTTCAAAGATAAAGAGCACAAGGACAGATAGGTTGGGACTCAAGTAGTACCACTTCGCAGCTGTGACTTCTTGGATTAGTTCTGAATACTGGCTTCACTTTTCTCACTTGTGATATGCAGTTGCACAAATCTTCTTAATAAGACTATTGTAAGAGTTGAGCAAAAGAAAGGCCACAAGGCTCTTAGGAGAGTGCTTGGCACATAAGGAGAACTCAACAAAGGGTCACCTTTAGGACTTCATCAAGGTGACAACTGGTACATATGAAATTTTACGTTCTGCTTTTTGTTTATTTGTTCATTTGTTTGCGGTACTGAGGAATAAATTCAAGGCTTGGTGTGTGCAAATGTTCTACCACTACCTACACATTGCAGCTTATTGTAGCAGTTCATAATCTACCTGGATAGGAGAACTCTCAAAGTTCCTGTGTCACTGATAACAAAAACAAATCCCAGGGGCTTAGGTGACTTGGGTGTGCTGTGACTTTGTTACTCACTGCTCATGAGGACCCCAGTAGGCTCTCAGCAGACACGATGGGAGCTGGCATAGGAAAGTAACACATGGCCCACAATAGCAGTACATCCTGTCTAGGATCCCTGGAGGCAGCGAGCCTGGACCCTGCTTGCTGGGCTGGTCCATTCTTCAGGAGAGGTGCATGTGCCTGACCCACCTCCGAGAATGACTGAAAGGAATTAATTAGTGGCTGGGAAAACAGCAGTGACAGGGCATTCTTATTCCAACAAGCCACCCGAGTGCATCCAGCAGCTACAGCCAGATGGGAAACAACCACTTACAGCCCTAATGAGCTTGTGCAGCTGTAACTCTGGGGAGTCCTGAGAGCAGTATTAATTATCCCCAATTTTTGTAGTTGTTATTTTGTAGTTGTCTACTTTGTGAGTAGATTTTAAGCCATTTGCAAATACAAGATTACGAGACCTTGTAATTTCCATACTCACCTCAATTCGCCTGAATGACCTTCCACTTTATCCAAAGAGCACACTTGCCTTTCTAATTCATTCTAGAGCTTGCTAGAACCTACCCAGGGATCCAGAGGAGAAAGGGACTTTCTACAAGAGGTAACTTCTTGGCTAAGCAATGAGAAAAGCACTAAAGACTTTTATGGCTGGGGGCTGGGGATTTAGCTCAGTGGTTCCAGTGCCTGTCATGCAAGTGTAAGGACCCAGGTTCCATCCTCGGTAACCACATACCATACTGGGCATGGAGACTCACACCCAGCAGCAATCAGTACCACATACCACATACCACAGTGCCAGCGTGGTGGCTCACACCTGTAATCCCAGCACTCAGGAGGCAGAAGCAGGAGGATTGCTGTGATGTGAGTTGGAGGCTGGGCTCAGGGCCAGCCTGAACTACAAAGTGAGACCCTGTCTCAAAAAACAAAACAAAACAAAACAAAAAAAGACTTCTACGGTCAGAGGCAGCGCCTTTTAATGCAAGGCACCACCTGCTACCCCACCAAGAAAATAAAAAGAAAAGTTGCCTAATATTCACACCTCAGCAAACTCAAGATAATCTCATATCCTAAAAGAGAGAAAATCCTACTTAAGCACTAAATGTACACAAGTAAGAGGTCTAGAGACAGCAGAGTGACAAGCAGACAAGCAAGTTCTCATTTCTGATTGTTTGCAATGGGTGATAAACACCCCAGAACCACCCTCAGCATATGGCCAACAGTCCACAAGAGAGCATGGAACTCTCACCAGGACAGTCACCTCATCTGAAAATGAGGTCCAGCCTCTAGAAGGTGCCTGTGGAGAATGCACAGATGCTATCTGAAACGGAGGATATTGTCCCTGAAGAACTAGAACATGGGCCCAGGTTTAAATTGAGGAGGGGACCAACAGGAAGCGTGCAGCTCATTCTTGAGGTTCTGTAGTATTGCCATTTTACAGAGGAGAAAGTAAGTTGAGACCCAGGGAGTTGAAATCATCTGTTTAAAAATCACACAATTTGCTGCAATGAATGTAGAGATGGAATCCAGAGCTCCCATTTCCTAGACCAGGAGCCTCTGCAGGGGAAAAGCCAGAAACGGGAGGCAGCCACGTGAGGAGTCCACATGAGGTCAGTTTCCATGGCTACTAAAGCAATGCTATGGGAAAGGCGGTTGATGCTCCAACTGCATCCCTGTTATCCAAGAACTATCCCAGGAAGTAGTGAAATGATCCCACCAAGAAACTGAATATTGTTTCAAAGGTTAAAAAAAAAAAACAGAAGAGCACTACTGGGTTAGGTCAGATGCTCTGCAAAGGCAAGAGCTGAGAGGAAGCACTGGCTGGCAAACTTGGAAGCCACAAGCAAGCACAGCAGTCTTCCAGCAGCAATGTAGACAATGCTGATCCATCAGGTTGCTCCCAGCATGAAATCAGTTGAAAGAAATAGAGTTATCTTTTTGCAGTACCTAGGAATGCCATAACTGCTTTAAGGCAGGTGCTCAGGGCTCACTTTGTCAGGTGGACCCATTGCCCACACTGCAGACACAAAGGGGTGGCCCACGCGTGGGGTCTGAAATTCTCCACCTTGTGAAGGACTGTTCACCCCCAGGGATAAGAGAGAGTTCCTAAGGTGTCTTCCAGTTTAGTTCAGTAAATCGAAAGGGGCGGAGTAACGAGGCAGATGGGAATGCTGGACCTCATTTCCCAAAGTCAGGGCTCCAGTTCATACCATGATCAGTCCCCGTGTGAAGGACACAGTGCACATTTGGCCCTCCGGAGGGCAGGAGGCCAAATCCTCAAGCCAAATAGCAGTGCGAATATAGGCTTAGCCTGCTACATACATGTGCGTGTCACTGAGGCTGAGGAGAACCGAGAGACCACATGGATTTTGTAGCTCCACGTGCTTTTTACTACGGCATCTATGGCTCTGTGTCACGCATAACATTCGTCCTCACAACCCGATGTTACCTATACTTCAGAAGAGGTGTTTCCACTTCTCCCACTAACTGACCAGTACTTCAGCATGGGTGTACCAGACCATCATAGATAACAAAGTCAAGAGTAACCTGGATCTGGAAGGAGAAAATGGGAGAGAATGGTCCAACTCTGGTGCCAGTGACTTTTCCTCTACCCTTTCACCTGAAGGCACTGCCCTCACAGCCCTTGAGTCTGAATGACGTACAGCAAGAGGAATCTCTGTCTCCAGCTGCTGGAGGGTGTCACGTTGGTCATGTCCACCCAAAAGTATGGGCAGATGGAACTGCTCCAATATCCGCACCAGTCATCCAAGCTGAAGCACTTTGTAACAGAGCCTGGCGTGTCGATTAAGGAGTGAGTTTTCCCCTGCTGTCTTTCTGTTGAAGACACAGTAACCAGGGATGAGGAGGATGAGAATATTAGCCACAGAGCCATGGTAAGAAGGAGTCCAGGAAGTGATTTTCAACTTTAAAACGCCTAGTTACTAGCCCTGTGACCTAGGGCAATTTGTACATGCTGTGTACAGTCTCAGTGGTCTCATCAACTAGATATGAATCACAGCGAACATGCTTTAAGGTGCCAGCTTTGTCATCAGCCATAATAAATTTCGGTTCTCAATTCATTGATGACTCTTAGTCATTGATAGAGAGCCTGGTCATCCAAGGCTGTGGACTCTGCAGGAGCATCTCATTCCGTTAGGAAGGAGGTGGCAGCACTCACTGCGATCGCTGGATCGATGCCCTTCCTGCATCATTGAACCCCGTGGCCCTGACCTCAGAAGGGCTCAGTTCTCAGAGAACACTGTAAAAGTCATTCAGTCTATTAGACAACACTTGGAGAGCTTCAGAAGCCACAGTCACTGAAATATCCCTTTCCTGCCTCTTACCTGAACTGGAAAGGGTAGGTCATGGTTCCAAAAGTCTTTTCCAGTTCAAAACCCACCTGACAAGCTTTCCATGTACCCACCATGTACCTGCTTCTGAAGCAGAAGGTGCTGGGTAAAAGTCTCACCTGGACAAGAACTGACAATCTTTCTAAAAACAATTTGATGCAACCAAAGAAAACGTTTTTTTAAAAAAATTCTACCTTTGACAACAGAAATTCCCCAGCAGTACTGGTGGAAGCACATTGGTGCAGCCTTTCTGGCAGATCATTTGGCAAAATGAATCAAAAGCATTAAAAATGCATATGGCATTCAAGCCAGGAATTCCATTTCTAGGAACTTAGCCCAAAGAAATTGTCCAAGATATGCTCAGAGCCTGAGATGCCAAAGAATTCATCACAGCCTTGTTTACAATGGGGGAAAAAATTGGAAGTCAAATAAAAGAAGAGAGTAGCTTTGGTGAATAAGTGATAGAATCACAGGCCGCCACTACCAAATACTGTTCCCAGAATACTGTAAGAAGAAAGAGAAAAATGAAGAAAGAAAAGAAAGATGTAAGGAAAAAAGAAGAAAGGAAGGAAGAGAGGAAATAAGATAGTATGTACAATAAAACAATCTTTTTAGGCACTAGTTCTACCCCGGAGCTATACCGCAGCCATGTATGCTTTGGTTTGAGGGTATCCTTTCCTTCTGGGGGAGGTGTGGAGATGTGCGCATGCCCACACGAGACTAGGGATAGAACTCAGGGCCTCATACGTGCTAGGCCAGTGCTCTACCACTGAGCTATAACCTCAGACCAAAAGTTATTTTTATATAATTGTCTGAAGAATATACTTTAAGAGACAATGATGAGGTTGTGTGCAAATCTTGTCTTTCTTTTTCTTTTCAGATCTAATTTTCTGCAGGAAGTATGAGTTCATTTTCTCTTTCAACAAACCCTTACTGAAAACTTCCAGGTAGTAAGTGCAGTGCTAGGTTGGTTCTGTTTGAGTGAGGAGATCTTGTCCATTACAACTTTCCAATCTGTTGCTACCTGTGTAATTTTTTAAACTTATTTTTAAATGTATTACTTAGATATCCTTCAGGCTGCAATCCAGAAATGTGAGTTACATCAGAGGCTTTCAAGTAGTCCTATTCCACAGACTGTCTTATTAGTACTAAAAGCTCACAAATTTCCTACTCTTTCTTTTACTCAAGTCCTATTTGCCATTGCAAATCAAACAAAACCTTTGGAAGGGCAGAAGAAAAACCCTTATAGAGATGGCTAAACTTCTGTTAATACAAAAGGAAAATATTGATTATGCCAGAAATAAGACTGGCTGTCGTGAGTAGATGTAGCAACTTCATGAAATGTCTAAAGTTGTTCAAGCCCTGCTGATGTTTGGATAGTTTTTTTTAAAAAACTTGCTAAGCTTTCTGTGCCACACTATTGTGCAAAAAATGAGAATAATATTATCCTAAGTTACTGCTTGTATGAAATGAGGAAAAAATATTTGCCCTGGCTACCTGCATAAGGAGTCATCCAGCTGCTAATGAACTGAAAATATTTAAATTTTTAAAAAAATTTATACATGAGGGGCAGGAGATTTAGCTCAGTGGTTCCAGAGCCTGTCTTGCAAGCGCAAGGGCCCTGGTTTGATCCCTGGTAACCACATACAATATTGGGTGTGGAGACTCATGCCCAGCAGCAATCAGTACCACATTCCACAGTGCCAGGCGTGGTGGCTCAAACCTGTAATCCCAGCATTCGGAGGCAGAGGCAGGAGGATTGCTGTGATGTGAATTGGAGGCTGAGCTCAGGGCCAGCCTGAACCACAAAGCGAGACCCTTTCAAAAATCCCAAATTTCAAGTGCTTCTGCTGATTTCAATTCTACACTCACCCCACATTCAGAAGTATATCCTGCTATTTGCAATGACATGAATGGACCTGGAGGAATACCCAGAAATTCCTGAGTGAAATGAGCTGCATGTTGACTGCATGATCTCATCTATATATGGACTGTATTACAAAGTTGAATGTGTGAAAACCAAAAGCCAAATGCTATGGGGAGGAAAATAGGAAGCTGTACATAAAAGAGTACCATGTTGCAGCCATATAGCATAAGTAAGTCTGCAGATCTACTGTACAGCATGAGATGATAGTCAATAATACTGTATCACACAACAGAAATTTGCTAAGCCAGTAGATTTGAGGTATTCTTCGCATACACACAAAACACACACATTTATATAAACATACAACCATGTGAGGTGATGACCATGTTAATTTGCTATAGTCATTTTACCTCTGGAAAAATGAATATCAAAAGGTCATGTCATATTCCTTAAATGTATGTTCTTAAATAAATACATAAAATAAAAGTATACATTGCATCCTCAATTCCTGGGCTTTCTGCCATCTGGAGCACAAAGTAACTTGATACTTGACTTTTGTATAGTTACCGTGAAGGTAGCTGCTATAACAAACATATGCCAAATTTTAGTGACTTAAGCCAGTATCTAACACATGTCAAAGTCCAGTGATGTTGGCAAGGAAGCTCTGCTCAACCTCACTATCTAAGAAGCCAGCTTTGTCATTTCTGGGGTCTCAGGGTCCTCCCTGGATCCTCTGCACCCAGTCAACAGATATAGATGTGCACAGTAAGTGCGCTCAGGAAGTTACTAAGGGAACAGGCCTGAAAGTGGCTCCTTATTTCTTATTTCTGCCACATTCCACCACTCAGACTGTCACACAGCCCACCTAATTGAAAGATGCTAGGTAAATAGTCTCCCCCACATATCCATTTTCAAGCTGACTCCATTTTCAAATCCCATTTTCCTGTTTTCAGTATCTCCACCAAGCCATCATTTAACCAGTTAACACTAGGCCTAGCAAACAGCCTAAGGGACAAATGCAGTCTGTGGCCTGTTTTTGTTAATAAAGTTTTATTGAGATCCAGCCACACGTTCTTGCCATACGTACTGCCTATGGCTGCATTTAGGCTGTCATGACAGATTTGAAGCTTTAAAAGGGACAATGTAACTTACAAACTCTACAGTATTTACTATCTGCAACTTATAGGGAAAAAAATTGCCATTCCTACACCAGAACATCAACATTCCGAATTCCCATAGTGTGTGATCTTGCCTCACTGTCTTTTCCTCTCCAGCTTTCTTTTCTGTGTGGGTCATCATGTTGCTCTGATATGATGACCAATTGACATGATCTTTAAAGAAATCTGCCAGGAAGGAACTGGGATACTTGCTAATTCCAGAGGTTCATTTGGGGCTTTTAGTCATTTTTGTAACATTGCTGAAATGTGTCATGTTCTAAGGTTTAAGAATACTCCTTTTGAACTTAATTCCTTTCTGTTATTCAGCCTCCACATGTTTTCAAATTCTTCTGGAAGTGCTATGTTTTCAACCTATGGGACAAAGAGAAAACAATGTTAATGTGCACAGCTAAAGGATTCAAAATGGGGTTATGTGCAGAGCAAAACTTGGGAGCAGAGATGGAAAACATTGTAACAACTCTCAAGCCTGCAACCTGTGGTCACTGGGGGAAAATAAAGATTAACAAAATACAACCGTATTACATAAGTTGTGCTATCTTTAGAAATTCAGAGATAACAAATACTTATTTTTTAAAAAACAATGACCGTATGTTGCTTCACTGTTGTTCTCTATTATATATCTTGTAAAATACTATAACATTTGCTATATGATCAAGACTTCCTAAATTCCTAGAGAAGGGGGAAAAAAAGAGGGAGTGAGTGAGGGGAGGAGGGAAGGAGGATGATTTTAAGACTTCAAAAGAACCTACATCATCTCTCAGATGGCCTCTTCTCACCTGAGGTCCCTGTGAGTCACGACACTACCATCCAACCCCAGCCAGCTCTGCCAAGCCCTTCTGTGGTGTATGTAAGTACATACATTTGGTTTCTAGAAGAAATGACACCTCCCAACCCCTCCCAGGGCTTAGAAACTGAGTTTCCAACCCTTGGATTCACTGGCTTTGGCCAGAGCCCAGCCGGTTGGCAGACAGGCCTGAAAAGAGCCGGTGGCTCTGGCCAGGGAGCTTGCTATCGCGCCCACGCAGTGGGAGGAGGTGAGGCAGAGTGGACGCCGCCCTCCCAAGCCGCAGGGGGACCTGAGGTTAGGCTGGGGCTTCTGCGGGCTCCTCTTCTGGTCCCCATCTGAAAGCACAGCTCTAGTCTGTGAAGCAACTGTAAATACTTTACTTTGGTCTTTTCAAGCCTTTTTTTATTAACCTCCCTTCCCCGTGGCTTTTGAAGACAGGAAAAGCTCCCACCCTGCACCCACACTTTTAAGGGTCCTGCTAAAACATAAACTCTTGAAGATGTGATTCTTTGACTTCTCTGCTGGTACACTGATAGTGCCTTCAATAAATACTGAACAAATGGTTGTCTGATAGGTTGTTTATCTCTGTGCACTTGAGCGTGCCTCTCTACCCACGGGGTTTCTTACAGAATGTTCCTTTTAAAATTATTACTTCTTAGATGAAAAGTTTTTATTTAGGTAAGATCTGTGCACAGAGGTTAGGAGGGATTCCTCAGCACACTTCGATGAACTTTGACAAATGTAACATCTGAGCAGTCAGTGCTCCAGTCAAGATTATAGTATTTCCATTACCTCAGGAAGGAAACTAATGACTGTCAATAACCAACTTGGAGTTCTGCATCACTTTATTTATTCCACTCCCAGATTCTTACTTCATTTTATCCTATGATAGGGACTCATGTCTACTCTACCTTCAGCACCAAAGTATAAGCTCAGTGAGGCTTGACATGCCATGCCTTCTGATGGCCTGTATAGACCCACACAACCAATAAATATTAAAGTGTGAACACCTGAACAGTGCACTCAGAGAGGCACTGAGGGCATATAACCTGGTTTTTAAAATTGTGAAATAGGTATATTTTATATATATATATATATATATATATATATATATATCATGATCACTCTCAACATTGATAATTTGTACCATTATATGACATGACATGATTCTCATTTTTTCCCATTGCCCTACCCACCCTACAACTCCCTACCCACTATATACATAAGTTTTGTTTCCCATTTTTTATTATCATCATAATTTTTCTTTCCCCTTGTTATCCCTGCTCTCATTTCCCTTTGAATATTTTCTGTTTTACAATATCTAACATACATTCTCGTACTCATCTACATTTTTTTTTTGAGACAGGGTCTCGCTTTTGTAGTTCAGGCTGGCCCTGAGCTCATTATGCAGCCCAGGCAAGCCTGGGACTCACAGCAATCCTCCTGCTTCTGCCTCCTGAGTGCTGGGATTACAGGTGTGAGCCATCCAAGCCTGGCACTGAGGTATGTCATACTGATTACTGATGGGCATAAGTCACCATGCCTGACATTATGATATATGGTTACCAAGAATCAAACTTGGGACCTTGAGCTTGCAAGGCAGACGCTGGAACTACTGAGCTAAATCCCTGACCCTATTTTTTAGTGTAACACTAAATGCAGAAACATAGAAAGGAAATCGAGGGTGGAAGAGAAGGTATAGTTTATCAAGCTGAAGACAGGAGCTGGGGATTTAGCTCAGCAGTTCTGGCATTGGCCTGGCAAGAGCAAGGTCCGGAGTTTGATTCCTAGTACCACATACCACAATGCTGAGTGAGTGTGGTGGTTCACGCCTGTAATCCCAGAACTTGGGAGGCAGAGGCAGGAGGATTGCCAAGAGTTTGAGGCCAGCCTGGGCCACATAATGAATTCAGGGCCAGTCTGAACTGTGAAATGAGACCCTGTCTCAAAGAAACTAAAAAAAAAAAAAAAAAAAAAGAAAGGATAGGACAGTGTTTAAGAAGAGCCAGATGATGGGAACACAGACACCATACTTTGCCATAAGTAAAATCTACTATACCCACAAAAAGAATTTCCATTCCCACTCATTTGATGAATGATTCACATACTTCATATTCAGACCAAACCCACACTCCAGCTTTGAGAATTACCATAGTGCCTTGCACCTAGTACATGTTCAACAAATGATGCTTGGATAGAACTTTTTGGATATATATATCATCTTACAATCTGACATTCTTGATACAATTAACTGTTACTCAGAGGACATAGACTAAATGCTAGAGCAGCCAAGAGCTTCCTGGTGAAGAACTTGGGCTCTGGAATGAGCCTGACTGGGTTCAAAAGTGAAAGCCACAGTCAGATGCGCCACTGGGTGCATGCTGGTTAACCTCTGTGTTCCTCAGCATCTCCATCTATAAAGTAGGGGTGACGTAAGGACAAGCGTCTAGTGAGGATTAAACAAGATGATGAATGTGCACAGCTCAGCACGTACCTGCCATTTGCAGATGACCTCCATGGACCCAACTAACCAAGATAAAAGTGTTGGAGAAAAAATATATACCCGTACACAACACATAGGCTTTTCCCTTGTCATTATACTCTAAACAAGACAGTTTAACCTTGTAGGTACCAAGGAATTACTATACATCTATTCAGTAAGGGTCAAGTACCACACTATGATGATTCCTGGAGAAGAGCAAACCTTACAAGAGGGCAACCAGCTGCAGGCACAGAGGAAGACTATCTGATCCATTCTGAGGCTAAGCTACCATACCAAGAAGTTTTGGCCTCTCCCAAGTCATACAGTGTTCCATCAGACAAGGAGTTTGGGGGAATCTGATAGGAGGTAAAAGAACATTCCAAGAAGGGACCAAAAAACCCCTACAATCTGAAGGCAGTATGAATTATAGGAGAAATGTTTAAAGTAGGATGGAGAGAAAATTTGGGTGACCTCTCTAGGAAATTTAAATGCCTTTCCATCTCATGTGTCTGGTTCCTTTTCTTTCTTTAAATCAGGCTAGTACACACCAGGTAAGTGCTAAGAGTGGGTACAGAAGTGCATCACCAATTTACCAAGAGGAAAATATTGTAGCAATTAATAAAGAATGATGAAATCTGAGTAGTAGGGAAGAAGCTCCTGATTAATAATTATCCATCTCCAAGTCCCCTCCATCTTAGAAGGGCTGCCTTTACGGAAAACCCAACTGAGCTTTTAAAAATGGAGCCTTTAAGGGTTTCGATCCTGACTGCCTCCTGTGTGATATTCTAAAAATGCTTCTCTTGGCAGTTCAGCTACAAGCCACACAGCACAGAAGAGCGTTTCAGGAAAAATGCTTTTCTCCATGTCTGCAATGAGATTTCTACCTTGCCTGTCCCTGTCGCAGGGTCCTTTGTTCTGTGGATGAGAATTCTGTCACGGGGTCTTGTGTAGCCGACTTGGTAAAGGAGTCGGGTTGTGTTTACAAACGAGCCTCTCCCCCAGTGCGTAGCTCTGTTTATGCATCAGGGCACAGAAAGCCTGGGGTTTCCTACCTCTTATTTGGTCCTTAGAGTTCCTGATCACCATCTTCTACTGGGTCGAGGAGCCCTTTTCAATAAACGAGGCCTGTGAGGGCGCCCGTGCTCTCCCTGGCACACTCAGCCTGGGGCAGCACAGAAGCAGTGTGACTCGGGGCATGAAGAAGAGACTCCTTCCCAGGGGGCTTGTTTGGCTGACAGCAGGTCTGATTAGAAATTTACGTGTTGGCACAAAACAAGAAGAACAGACCAATGCAGTGAGAAGTGTATCATCAAAGAGGCCAGCCCTCTCTGAGTGAAGGCCCGATGTTGGAGTTAGCGCTGTATGCCCCCGTGAGGTTTCTTGTTGGATAAAATCAGGTATTTGCCTACGAGGGGACAGCACACTACAGACAAGTGAACGCGGTCTGCTTGTCTCCCAGCTCTGTCATTTTCCAGTTGAGGGATCCCGAGCAAATATGTCCACTCGCTCGGCTTCAGTTTTCTTACCTGAGGAACAGGACTGATAAACCTATCCTTAGAGGGTTTGAGGGAATAAATAAATGAGATCACGCATGGAACATGGCCAACAAAGTTCTGGGCACACCGTAGTCTCTCTTAACATGCCTCCTTTCTTTGTACCTTTTTTTTGGTGGCTTTTATGAAAGTATAGAAAATGGGAAGAATTTAAAGTAGGAAGAAAAAAAAGAGGAATCTAGGAAGAAAGGGCTGGGAGGAGAAGTCTGAGGAAAGCTTGAACTATTCAGAAACCAAAACCATGTTTCTATTTTGTGTTCTTGAAGATACCTTTCCTGTCTGTTCAATGTCTTTCTTCCTGTATTTGTTTTCTGTTCTTGTATAACAAATTACCCCAGAGATTAGCAACTTGAAGAAGCAGTTATTCTCTCCCACAGTTTCTGTGCATTGGGAATTAGGGGAGAGGCTCAGCTGGCCCAACCTCAGGCTCTCTCACAAGACTGCAACCAACATGGCTTCAGGGCTGCCTTCATCTCCAAGCTCAGATGAAGGATCCAGTTCCAGAATCTCTCCGTGGTCGCTGTCTGGATTCAGTTCCTGTGGAATACTGGATTGAGGGTCTCAGTTTCTTGCTGGCTCTTGACCAGAGAAAGCCTCAGCTCCTTACTACATGGGCCTGTCCACAGGGCAGCTTCCAACATGGGAGCTGTGTTTATCAGTATGTACAAGAGAAAGAGAGATGACCGACTTTCATTAAAAAGGATCAGAAGTGATACGCCATCATGCTGCCCACAGTCTATCCATTAGACATGAGTCACAATGTCTAGCCTACACTCTAAGGTAAGAGATTATATGATAACATGGACACTAAGAGGTAGTCATGCTGGGATAATCTCAGAAGGCTGCATGCCTCACTGTCTTTCTTTCTGGAAAGGATCATTCTTCCTAAAAAAAAAAAGTTACATCTGATTCTGGTGGGACTACCTTCCATAATACCTGTCATCCCCACCCATTCCTACACTGGAATGACATGAGATGTAGGTCTGGGGAATCATCCTAGTGGCCATAAAAGTAACTGTGCAACCCAAGCTTGCAGGTATATTGCAACAAGAAATTTGCATATGTATACTGAAAGAAGAAGTTCTCTTTCACCTCATCACTAATACAAAATGATGTAAACCTGGATACCCTGTAGCTATATGTTTCTACCGGCCTTGTAGGAATTCTGACTAGACTAGGAACAGTTGAAGCCATTACCTTTAGAAGCTAAAAACAAGCAAACAAAAACCATCTTCATTAAAGGGAGAACACAAATAGCAACTATCAATATATTTTTTTAAATTCCAGAGAAGTATCCTCCAAAAGCTAAAAAAATAACTCCTTTGTTCACTGAGACAGTTTAAAGTAAGTTCTATCATTTGCAGCATCAAGAATATTGATTAAGATTCATGTGTGTGGCATATACATGTAATCCCAGCACTTGGGAGACTGAGGGAGGAAGATCACTATGAGTTCAAGGACAGCCCCAACCACATAGTGAGACCTTGTCATATGTGTATATGTATGTATGTATGTATATATGTATATATATGCATAAATCTTATGCAACCTTGTCATATGTGTATATGTATATATATGTGTGTGTGTATATATATATTTATGTATGTATACATTAAGATACTTTTTGTATTTGTAAAATCAAGGTGCTAAACTAATTTTTTTTCATATTGCCAGTTGTAAGGTTCTTACATAAAATGTCTGATTATTTATTAAGAAATTTATTTTTCCCGTAGTGAAAAGCAAAAGCAACAGCCTGAAGGAAAAGAAATGTAGACAAAGGAAACGGGTTTACTTTTGGGTCAAATGGACCAAGGACTAACTATTTCTCATTTATTACTTAGACAAGGCTTCCCATCTTAACTCAGGACTGTAAGGATGTTACAAAAAAGGATTCAAGCCTCTAGTGATCCCATATAAGGCCTAAACAGATGTTTCTTTCCCATATTGTCAGAGCACAATCTGTCAAGGGCATAGGTTTTAGAGATAGCAGCTTTATAATCAATGATTATCATTGTAATAAGGCTTGATGTTTACTGTGTACCTGGTGGTTGCTCAAGACTCTGCTTCCTCACTTACTAGCTGTCTGACCTTAGGGAAGTGACTTAGCCTCTATAATCCCTTCTTCTTCACCTGTAAAATGGGGATAATAATAGTTCTCTTTCCACAGGGTTGTTGTGATGATCGAATGAGACAATACAGGTAAAGTACCTGGTACATTTTATTTTTAAAATGTTCTTCCTCACCTTATACCCAGCTCAAATATCAACTACAGCACAAACCTTCCCCCATCTCTCTTCTGCCTCTTGTTCCCAGTGACATTTTACTCCTGCATCCTAGATTTCTGGCCCAATGGCCCCATTCCATTTACCCATGCACTTATCCATCACCATACTTTACCCTTAGGTTTCTGAAGCCAAATCAATGCTAAATTTGAACTCAACAAATCCAAATGGATTCAGCAAAGAATCTCTTAAGAAAAAGAACAGACATGGTCGGATCAAGACACACCACGTCTTTCGGTTTCACCACCTGATTGAGCATTAGGAATTTTTGTCAGGTGAAACTCATATGAGACTGTAAACCTGCTTCTCAGATGAAACTACCAATTGCTCAAGCTAAAAGTAACAATTCCTCACAACCGGCAGGCCAACCCATCAACAACCAGCTGTGGAGCCCTGTGCTAACGGGTGCGGTGCTGCTGGTTTGGAAGCTGACCAGAGACAGTAAATATGACGGTTGCCCGGGTGTGTAAACATAAAACCAACTCCTCCCACCTCACCCCTGAGACACTGCAGTCTCAGCATCAGGGACACCACAAGTGGGTACTTGTCAAAGTCTGTCAAATAAAACTGCAAGGGCCTGTTGCCCTTCTCCCAACAAATGCACATATTGAGGACAAAAATCACAGTAACTGAAGTTTTTATATGAAACTAAACCAAAGGTTGGGAGTATAGTACAGTGGCACAGTATGTGCCTAGCATATGAGGCTCTGGGTTCAATCCCCAGTACTGGAAAAAAATAATAAACCTGACCAGGACGTGCATTCAGAAAAAGACACTTTTTTTCTAAGAAGCATTAGACAAGGGCCTGCATTTCAAAAAGAAGCCTTTCCTCACTTTGAAAACCATATTCTTTTCACTGGCTAGAGGCTGAGTAAGGCTAGAAAGTCTGTTGGAAGTACTCACACAGCTTTCTATAGAAGGAACCTTTAGGGGTCAGTCTGCTAAGTCACATGGGCCTCATTTCTTATTGGTATAAATCTTGTGCAGCAATACAAAATGTTTTCAGAATCTTTGCAAAGAGTAGGAAAGAAAAGATCCATATCTGAAGTTGAGTAGAATTCAGCTTCAGGACATGGTGAGTCTTCCAGGATCACAATGGTTGACATCTTAAATGACTGTAATTCAAACAAAAAATAAAAGAAAAACACTTTCTTACTCCATTCCTCTTCCACTTCTTTTTTCTTACTCATTCGTTCACTCATTCATACCTGTCTTGACCCTGGAGGCAATTCAGCTCTATACTCCACTGGCAGTGGCTTTTAATGGCTTTTAATCAGCAATCTCCATGATCAGATATGACTTTTAAACCATCTGGAAGCAGTGGGATGGAATTAGAGAAGGCAGACTAGTAGCCATCCAGATGAATCATAAGTAGACCCTGTGGACAAGAAAGAATAGAGTTGTCTATTCTACACACCATAGCTTGTAGAACTAGAGGAATTTTGAAAGAGTATGAGAATGAACCAGGGCTACCCTTAGAGACCCAACCAGAAGTTAAAGACCCAATCACTATGTCTTACTTATAGTGGGACCCATGAGACACTTTCATATTAAATATTCATAGGCTGGATGGACAGCTCTTAGCAGTGGACAATTCAGTATATGAGGGTAGATTACCTGACTGCTAGAGTGAGTGTCTTCCTTGAACAATCTGATCATAGCTTAAGGGATGGCGTGAGGAGAGGAAATCTTTCCAATCTGTCTAGTCCTCTCTATCTTCTGCCTCACTCAGAACTGTTGAAACACCTTCGTGTCCTCAGAATGGCTTCTTTTTCCACACTGGGCAGGATTATTAGTTAGACAGCTACTGAAGCAGGAAATTATTATCCTTTGTAGCAGTCTATTTTGGTCTAGTGAGGCTGTCTGGTTACTTCACAAACAAGCTTGAGAATTCTTTGGTACTGTTTATTCTCACAGTGTTTCAATGATGCACCTAGCAAATGTAGTAGTTTATGTTTTTGTTGTCGTTAGCTACTTTTAATAAGGGCGGAACAGGGGTGCCTTCCTATGAGGCTAAGGTGCAAAAGTGGAGGCTCCCTCTGCTGTCTGCTTTTGCTTCTGCAGCCTCTGCCTGTCCCAGTGTTTCAGCTCTTCTGAGATCACTTTGTTTCACGGGGGAGAAAGGACCATTCAGCCTCAAGATATTCTAACTATCAGAACCAATGGTCAGTGCACGTGTTAGACCCAAGATGCTTAAAACTCTTCCCATTGCTTCCCACCTTTTTTGTTATGTGTTAGACAAACATCAGACTCTGATAGGCCCTACTACTCAGCCAAGGACTAAAACTGGAGCCACAGGAATGAAACACACCCACGTCAGGGAGAGGCCACATAACAGACCTATGTGGGGACTCTGAAACCAAAGGGGCATCCAGCCAAGAGCCTCAGATTCAATTCCTCAAGAAATAGAAGTATTGGCCAGGGAGTTAGCTCAGTGGTTCTGGTGCCTGTCTTGCAAGCGCAGGGGCCCAGGTTCGATCCCTGGTAACCACATACCATACTGGGTGTGGAGACTCATGCCCAGCAGCAACCAGTACCACATACCACAGTGCCAGGCATGATGGCTCACGCCTGTAATCCCAGCACTTGGGAGGCAGAGGCAAGAAGATTGCTGTGATGTGAGTTTGAGGCTGAGCATAGGGCCAGCCTGAACCACAAAGCGAGACCCTGTCTCAAAAACCCTAAAAAAAAAAAAAAGAAAGAAATAGAAGTATTTTCCCAGGAGTGAGTTCCATAGGTCCTTTTCCTTCCTCTGTGCAGAGGCAGACTCAGGCTGATCCCCATAGTAAGAAAAGTAAGGCTTCTGGAGGCTGCCACTTTTGTGGACTAAACTCAACCCAGGTGAGCCACTGCTCTGAGGTTCTGCTCTGCTGGGCAGGGAACAACTCAGCCTGTGGCCCCAGACTCAAGCAGCAGCGTCACGTGGGAACTTGAGAGGAAAATTCTCAGAACCTCTGGGTTGCACCGTGCATTCTAGATGCCAACAAGGCTCTAGGACAGCATGAGGAACCTCAAGTTTAAGAATCACCAGCCCAGAGAGCTGCATGGCCACCCTGCGAGCTTTATTTGACTGCTGGTATTGGATCTCTCTTGCCTGAGTCAGCCTTGAACAACAGCATTTCATAGGTGACAATTGTTCCCTATACATTGAGAATACCCTTTACACACGCCCTCAGTTGCCTGAGAGGAAAAGGGACGTCAACAGAAGGGACCCTTCAGAGATGCCCACTCCGATCTCCAGGGCTTCACAAAGCCGCTCAGTTCCAAGTCCGACTTTCCAGGCCCGGAACTGGGTCACTACAGAGCTCTTAACCCGTCACTCGGGTGCTCTAGGCCCTGGTCTAGTCCTCCTCTCCTTGGGGTGAGGTTGCATCCAACTTTCTCCTCTTTGTTCACAATTTTCCTTAGAAGATGAAACATGAAAAGCCCAACTGTGAAAAGATCACAATAAGGTTTGTTTTTTAAACCGATCTCCAGCCTCTAAAAATATCTGTCAATCATAGAGAGATAAGAAGTCATTAGAAGACAGGAAACATTAAAGTATGGAAACATATCCCTGTTGGCCTGGTCACACGTCATGGATGACATATGGTCTTTCAGATCTATGCGCTGCACTGAAGCCTTTTTAGAAGGCTGCAGAGAAGAGAATGTACCACCTCCCCATCCCCCAATATTCATGTGTTGGTTTTCCAGAATGAAAATGGTGGAAGGAGAAAAGGAAAAAAACAGCATCTTTATTAATATTAGTATCTTTGTGAACATCATTAGAGGAGAGTGTACTCTGAAGACACAGCTCTCTTTCAAAGAGCAAATAAATGAAAAGCTCACAGTACAAGCAGTATCCACGGAGCTGCATCATGAGGTGCTGACCGAGCCCCAGAAAGTATTGTTCCTGTGATACTCCTTTGTTCCAAAACATCACCTTCCCCACCCTTTCCTTCACCCGCAAGCAAGGATCAAAGACCACCAAGGGAAGGCTGCACCCCTCACCAAGTGCGGAGGAGTCCGTTCCCCAGGAGGCTGTAATCTAAGGCTGCAGCTAGATGGCGTGAGGGTGCAGTGGAAGCAGTGGGATGGAATCAGAGAAGACGTGGTAGCCATCCAGATGAATCCCCCGCGGAGAGGAAAGAATGGACATTATCTAAGAGCTGCAGTGAACAAAATCCCTTCATTGGCTAAAATGTAAGTTAGTGAAAGGCTGAAAAATAACTATATTCAGATGACTTTGTGAATGACTACACCTCTAAAGCAGATTGATAGGCCAGGTAGAAACCAGCTCAGAAAAGCAGTGATTAAAACTCTTGAGGAACTGTTTTGGTGAAAATAGCCACAATGAATGATGCTAAAATTTCACTTCTTTATCTGGTGACCTTTGGTTACTGAGGGAAATGATCCATAGTAGATGGAGATCCTTTCGTACTACCTCCAGAGAAGTGGACCTGAGCAGGCCGTCACCTCTCAGAAATGCTTCCCCAGGCATTGATGCCAGTGATGGACATGAGACAGGAGGTGAAAAAGGAGGAAGAGAGGATCTTGCAGCTGGTGTGGAAAGGGGAGCTTGGGCTACACAAAGAGTGTTCACCACACACACACCACACACACACACACACACACACACACACCCCCCGAGCTTTTCCTGTTTTGTTTTCTGATTATTCCACTTCATGGAAGAGCAGTAAACCCTTCTACTCCTTGGCCTCAGGAGGAGTAAAAAGCTAGCGTTTCTAGAAGATAAACTCTTTCTGGCCTAAACAATAGGTTGATCTCATTGAAGATATATTATATATCCTGGGAGTGGGGTGTGGGTAGGGGAAGGACGGAAGGTAAGCTGAAGCTAAGAGGAAAATTTGTAGGTTCATTGAGAATTGGCACCCACTCCTGGGGCTTTCCTCATATCCAGGGATGTGTCAGGGCCTCTGGAGGCATGGCAAAGGATATGCCTATATATGTCAGATCTCAGTGTGAGGATGTTCGCTTCCCACAAAGACAGTGTCATAGTGTAAAGAAGTCAGATGTCTTCAACTGTGCCACTTTCTGGCCATAGGGCATGGAATAGTTATTTATTTTTCTTACTCACAGAGGTAAACAAACATAAAAGATGCCATCCTTTAAAATTTATATTCTAGTGTTGGGACCAAGTCCCACCGAGACAATCTCTCGGGACACGACATGATCTCAAAGTCCAACCAAGAACTTCATTACTCAGCTGAGGGTCATCCTTTTATGTGGGAGAAGGCAAAGGAGAAAACTGGGGCACAGTATTTAAAGGGAAAATCTATTACCTCCACGCATACCTGTTACCAGGTAGTTTTTATGCAGGAACAATTAGGTCATTCTATTGTTAAAGTGTAGAAGTGAGTCATTATAGAAGCCAATAGCAATAATTAGATCACTGGGTACCAGAGAATAGTACATTTTAAAACAATCCGTGGCTGTGCACATCAGTTGCATGGACAGTTCCGAAAGAGACAAGTTCTGGGTTCAGAGGGAGGTTACAGGATACAAGGTGGAGGTTTTTAACAAAATGTCAACTTGGGTCTTACACTAGTGAAGGCAGCAGAGAGAAACCATGGAATCTTGTTGCTTTTAGTAATGCCTTTAAGTAAATAAATCATGTATTGTATAATATAGAGAACTAGAAGATGAGATGTGCTATCCAACAAAAGGTGAAGCTTAGGTAAAGCTGGTCAAAATAGGCTTCATGGAGAAACTAATATTTAAGCAGATTTGAAGGTGATGAGTAACTGTTAATTATTGGGCAAAAGAATGTTCTAGATCAAAGAGTAGTGGACTCTCATATGAAGCAATGTATGTTAAGCATCACTAAATCCCTGGTAATTGAGTAACATTTTATAAATATTAATTACTGTTATTTTCATCCTCAAATGTGACCCAGCAGCTATCGTGTCGGCTAGGGAAATGATTATCACCTCAAAAACAGCTTGCCCTGAACTAGAGAGACCCCTCCAAATATTTGTCTCTAGATAAGATCCTCAGGAACTTTGACTCTCAGGTAAAGGGATGAGTCCTTAACAGTGACTGAGATTAAATTTTCCTCTAGCCCTGCCAAATGGGGAGTAGAGACAGGTGGATTCTTTAATAATCTTTTAAAAAGAGTAATTTGTGTATATAAAGTAATATTTGTGGAGTGACCTGAATGGATAGAGGATGACTCTTAGTCATACTGAAGAAAAATAGAAGGCAAAGAAGGAAAGACAATCTCGGGTTCTGGATGCTAGACCTAAAGGTGTTCATGCTATAGATTATGTGACTCTAGGAAGACATGTCGTATTAGATGGGACAGACAAATGGAAGGCAAAAGATGTTGGAGTCCATGAGCAAAATTTGTCACCAAGGATGGTGTTGGAGGATGTATTCAAAGTTACTAGACATGAAATACAAAATTCTCTGCTAACAAAGGAAGGTCCTGAATATGTGGAAGCAACAACAAATCCCACAGCAAGTGGGAGCTGCACATACCATAGGTCAGAGCATTGATGAAGGGGCAAAGAATTCCACGCACCTCGAAGAAGGCAACTTCATAGTCCAAATGTGTAGTCTGTATAGACAGGGGCTTTATATCTGTTAGAATCCTAGAATGTTAAAATCTCAGAAAAGACTTCAGAGCTCATTGAATCTGACCCACTCCTTTTTATATGTAGGATAGCTGAGACTCAAAAATGTGAAACAGTTTGTCCAGGGTTTCTTCTTATTGATCAGTGATAGAAACTCAATTCAAACTAACTTAATAAGGAACAGATGGTATCTTCTAGCTCATAGAATGTGAAGATCAGATTCACAGCCAGCATTGAGACAGAGCATTTGAATGTGAACTAATCTAGGATTTATAGCAGGGACAAGATGAAAAGTGAACTGCTGTGACTATATTCCGTGAGGCCATAAGTAGGCAGGCTCCCTCCCAGAATTAACAATGCTTTTCTTAATGTCCATAGTAGTCCATCTCCCGCTACAAAATAAATTGTCTTTGTGGGAGGTAGGAAACTGCTTGTAACTTTAAATGCACTTTTTACCAAGGACTTCATCAATAAAAGCCTAAAATAGAAGTCAATTGATGGTGCACGAGTTGAATCAAATCTTCAAATGTGCTTTGTCTGACTCTCAGAGAAATGTTTCTTCAAATTATTTACATCACAATTATGGCAAATACTCAGCATACAACAGTGCACAAAACCGAGTGGAAAATTCTCATCTTCATATACTCTGATTATGATGGTAGACAGTAGGCAGGTCCATCAATAAATTTTGAAAATCTATTGTCTTAAAAGATGATAAGTAGTATGAAAAAAAGAAAAAGAAAACAGGGAAGGGGGAGAGAGTATAAGGTAGGAAGGAAGTATTACAATTTTAAAGAGGCTAGCCAGGAACAGAATCACTGACAAGGTGACATTTTGCGCAAAGACCTGAAAGTAAAGAGCGGGAATTAAGGGAGTAAAGAAGGGAAGGGCATTCCAGGCAGCAATGATCTATGATATCTGGCAAAGAGCAAGAACAGCCATTTTTTAAAATTTTCTTTGATTATCAGCTAAAAAATTAAATATTGAGAGCTTCACATTAAAATCTAGATTTCCAGGTTTTTTTGAAAAAATATTAAGATCTGGCAGTGCTGGCCCCAAATTACTTAATAAGATAATGAATTACATGTGTTCATACTACAAATTTCCTCCCATATTGGGACATATATCTTCAATTTAAGGTACTTCCCTTCTCTTCCTTCGTCTTTTCCCCTAGACTCACTGTTAGCTACTTCTTTCACTGTAGCTGATAACCGTGGACAGGAGTATTGGCCCACAGCTCAGTGACTTAAATCAACAGAAGATTTATTTTTCAATCCAAAGAAAATCCAGTAAGAGTGGAATGAGTCTTTCAGGAAGCTCTACTCCATGACTCCATGATGCAGGTTATTTCCATCTATGGCTATACCATTTCCACCTGTGGTCACTTTAGAAGAAGGAGAGAGAGCTTATTTTTTTTAAGAAAAGAGAGCTTTGAGGGGTCCCAGCGGCCCTTACATGCTAAACTTTGGACATGATTTACATCAATTCTGCTCACATTTTATTGGATAGAATTAATCATATAGCTTTGTCTAAATGCAAGAGATCTAGGAAGTATAGTTTCCCCATGTTTGCAGAGGACAAAGTACAGGATGTAAATAAAAAGTATTAACAAGACAGGGACTTAAAAGCTGCTTTTAAACTTGGGCTGAAAATAGCCAATGGTAACTAAAAGCTTGGCACCTCTGTCTTCATTTTCTGTCTCCTTTATTAGCTTAATCTTTGGATCAGGTTCCTGCTCAACTCTGCATATAAGGATATTAATCACTTCAGAGGCGCTCTAATCTGGCTTATCAGTTCTAAATTTACCTAACATATCCCATCCTTCTTCAAGATTGAACACACTAAAATAAGAGTAAAACTAAGGTATTTGCAAGTTTTGCAAGACATTCAATTGTTGGCTTCTCCAGCAACTTGTTCCAGACATCCTGGCATACTGTCTAGAAATCTCTAGTCATTACTCTAAACTTGAAGTCACCTTGGCTTCCAGCAGAGCTTCTACAGATAGATCATCCCAGTATGAAATCATAAATTTATCACTGTATTAGCGAGGGTCCTCTAGAGGAACAGAATAAATAGATGATATGTGTACGATTACATGAGGGAATCTATTAGTCTTACAAGATCCGAGTCAGGAGAGTTCACACAGGCTGTCTGTGTGCCAGAGAGCAGGGCAAACCAGTAACTGCTCTGCCCAAGAAGATGGAAGCTACAGAATAAAAGAGATCAAGAATGTAGCAGAAGTCCAAGATCAAAGGTCTGGAAGCTCATTGAAGGACCACCAATGTGTGTCTGTGTTGGAAAGCTGCAGAGACCATAAATCTGTTGATATGTGTCTAAAGGTAATGGCACCAAAGGATGTCTAGCAATACTGAGTTCTTAAAAAAGAAATGCTCCCTTCTTTTCCTTTTTATTCTATCCAGGCTACAAACCTATTTTATTGGTTGGTATCAACAACAATCAAGGTGGTCTTTCCCTTTCAGTTTTCTGGCCTACCTACCATTCATCCACAGAACTGTGCATTAGCGATCTGCTAGACATTTCTTAATTCATTCAAGCTGGCATATCACAATGGACAATCACAATCCAGCCCTTGTCAATTTGACAACCAGAGAGATGTCATTAAATTATATTTACCCTTCAAATACAATAGCAAATTCATAATAATGCCTAATATGTTAACACTATCCTGCATACAAATTCTCTCTTCAGAATAAAAGGCAAAGTTTTCTTTTGGGTGACATTTACACTTCTCCTGACATGCGATAACTTAAATTTATAACATAGATTTAATAATACTTAAATGTTAACATAATTCAGTTAATGTTATAAACAAAAATATCTGATATATATATATATATATATATATATATGCCTAAGTATATTAATAAGTTGGGAAAGTATTACACATGGCAATTATAATCCTCATTTCTGTAACTGGCCACACAGTGGTAGCTAGCATTTACAACTACCTTCTTCTATTACCCATCTGTATTTCCTTGGCCTTTAGCAAGCACTTCAGTAGATTTTGGTTATTTACTTGATGATATCAGCTCCAAGAACCACTAAACCAATAGGAAAAATTCATCCTTATAATTCTGTTTCTCCAAAACCACTCCTAGTTCCAAAATCTGTATGAGTTAGGGTTCTCCAGAGGAACAGAGTCTGTAGGAAATATCTATAAAATTATGAAAAGGGACTTATTGGATAAGTTTATGGAATAGAAAGCAGGAAAATGCAGCAGTTACTTAGGTGAAAAGATGGAAGACAAAGAGTAGGAAGGATCAAGGATGCAGCATGAGTCCAAAGATCAGAGCCCTGGAAACTCACTGGAGGGTTGCCAGAGTGAGTCTGCATCGGAAGGCTGCAGGGACTAGAGGCTCTGAGACCAATTGCCACAAGTTATTGCAAAAAAGAATGAACCAACTCTCCCTTTTTAGCCCATCCATACTACAAACCTATTGGTTGGTGACACCACCAACTACAGTGAGTCTTCTCCCCTTGGTTTGCTGGTCTACATGTCAGTGATGTGCAGACACACCCAAAACTGTGTTTACTAATCTGCCAGCATGGCTTAATACATTCAAGTTTGCATATCATTATTAACAGTCACAAACACTAAAACTCCAGCCCGCCCCAGCAACCCAATAAAAGCTGGCTCCTTTCCTTCATTAATGACCCCAACTATTTTCTCTTAGTGCTGTTTCCTCTCCAACTCTTCTTCTCAAACTGAAGTCCTTTTCCTATTTCCTTTCCCTTTTCAAATTAAAGCTTTTGCCCATCAGTTTGTGCTCTGTGCCTCAGTTTTAATTTCTACTATCACTAACACAGAAATTCCCTTGTGCCTTAGTATTATTAGACACTTTCTTATCCTTATTTAAAATTAGGTTTAGAAACTAGGTGTCTGGTCTCAGCCAGAGCCATCTGGGTGTATCTCTATGATGTACTACCACTGAGAAATTTTCCAGGGAGCTTAGCTTCCCGGCCAGGTGGCTGATTTATCTAAGCAATCTTCAGTAATTCTATACATGCTATAGAGGTTAAGCACATGAGCTCTTGAATCAAATAGGCTCTATTTCAATTATGACTCTAATCATTGCTAACAGAATGACTTTGGCCATGTTTTTTTAGCCTATTTCAACTTGTTTTCCTTGTCTATAATTTGAAGATGAGCATACCTATCATGTAGGGTTCATATGAAGATTAAATGATGTATATACCAAGAACTTTGGAGAGTACTGAGAAAGTCCTTGACACTATTCATTGTCTTCAATAAGCATTAGTTATTGTTATTATTATGAGATGTTTTTTAAACTTTATATTATAAAATAACTTCAGGTTAATAAGTTGTAAAAATAAAGGTTCTCATATGCTCTTCTTAAATTTTCCAAATGTTAACAGTTTACCCTGCTTCCTTTTAAAAATTTTGTCTCTCTAGATAAACATAATTTTTCTGAACTATTTAAAAATATTATAGGCACCATGGTCCTTTCCTTCTAAGTGTTTCATTTTGCATTTTCTGAACACAGAATATTTTCTTATACAAACATAGGACAACTGACAAATAAAGAAGCTGACACTGAGACGATGGCATCATCTACTCCACAGTCATTATTCAGATTTCTCCAATTTTTACTTATATCCTTCTTTGTGGTCCAGGATTTAATTTGGAAACATATTTTACATTTACTGTCATTGTCATTTCTTTAGTTTCCTTTAATTCGAAAAAGTTCTTTTTGTCTTTCATGACTTTGACACTTTTTTCTAAAAGTACTTGTGAGTTTTCCTGAGGCTGTTGCTCTGGCTTTGTCTGACGTTTCTGTCTGGATTAGATTAAAATTATGCATTTTCCAGGAATATTCCAGAAGTGAAGTAGCCTTCTCTGAACTTCATGACCAAAGGCATGTAGTACTCAGCTTTCAAATTTTTACAATATAAAATATTGTTTTTAATCTTTTAAATGAGTATTTTATTAGGAGACATGTTAAGATTTTGTACATGTCCAGTTTCTCATCATATTTTTGCCCACTAATTTTAAGTTTTATTGATGTCTTTCCTTGAGTAATTATGACTATAGTAGTGACTTAAAGATAATTTACTAATGCTATCATTCCTGTCATATGTCCTCATTAATCATTCCATAGTAATGCATTTTGAGCCTGTGAGAGAAATAGGTCCTCTAGTATGGGACCAGAAGATTTGCCTTTCAATAAAAGTTCCCAGGAAGTAGGCTAACCTACTAGCCTACTAGCACGCAACATCATAGGATTTGTAGTATGAGAACTGTGGTTTTCATAGAACTAAATGAATGTGTCCAAATTCTCCACCAAATTGTCAAACTAAAGTGAGGCAATCTGGTGCAGTCTTGCACACCTTTCAGGGTTATCCAAAATAAACTACCTTAGCACCTAGTGTCTTCTGAAGTGTCTTCACTGGGCCCATGAAACCTCACAGCGATAACTGTTAGATACAATTAATTGCCTCATGATGAACAAGTTGATAGGAAGTGCAAAGCCTGCCCTTGGATCTGAAGAAGAGGCAGCTTCATCACACTTTCAGAGAGCATGGGAATGAATGCAAAATTAAGGAAAGATGTACTGAGAGAAAGGGAACCAGCCTGAAGGGGATCCATGAGACATTCTGACTTTGACAATACATCAGCTGAGAAGCCAGAGAAAGAAGAGAGACAGTATAAGTGCTATGAAAATCATGGTAACCTGAAGAAAGAAAGAGTACTTCATGTTGTCTTCTACTCCTGAGCATAGTCTTGGACAATATGGTATACTTCAAGGAGCTAGAGGGGGGAAATTATTCATTATCATGAACTCCAGATGAGATTAGCCTCATAAATGAAGACAAGATGGAGCTTCTCTGAAAGGAGGGCAAAAGAAGGAAGAAGAGCAAAGGCTAGCTGGTGGTCCACACAACAGTGAGACAGCGGTGAGCTGAACCAAGGACTTGACCTTGTCAGTATCTCTTTGTGGAAATTATCTGTGAGGTACAGAGTGGGTCAGAACTTCCCTGAGAAGAATGAGAAAGGTTTGGTACAGACACCTCAAAGAATTCAACACAGTCAGGAGAAATAAAGGGAAGCTCTGACAAACAAATTTAAGAACCTGAAAAACAAACATGCCTACTAATGTGTAGGCACATCCTCTAGTCTGACTGACTGACTTCAGAAGTGTTTACAGGTCTCTGCTGATTACAGGGCTTGTAGGAGCATTTATCTAAAAGTCCATATCTCATGGAAATCTTTGGCAAACTAATGGCAGGAATAGCTATTAGTATGCACTTTTCATACTTAGAGAAATGAGATTTTCCACTCATGCCAAGCTGCTAAAATCCTAATTATCCCCTTGGAGCTTAGCCCTCTCAATTCCAGAAATTAGCTCCTTTACGAAGGAAGAAAAGTGCGTATGTGTGCATGCACACATGCACACACACACATTCCATGAATAAAATAACTTGATCTTCATTTTCCCATCCATCATCATACTCTAAGTCACTCTTTGACATGTTAACTTTCTGGTAATTCCATCACTGACAATTTCCAAACAAAGTCAGCTTTCTACCCATCTAGTGACAGAAGCAGCTGGTTTTTGTCAGAAAATGCATGCATGTCAACTCTGTAGAACATTTTACTCATACTCCCATTGCCTTTCCATACTGTGGAAAATTATGAATGAAATGCCAATTCCTTCCTTCCTCCTAGGCTTTTGTGAGAAAAAAAAATGTTCCTGAAGAAATGAAAACTGAAAGCCCTGACAAGGAAAGATATTGTTCTCCAGAAAGATGGAGGAACTTGGCAAGGAAAAACATGCAAGGTGTTGATACCAGAAAGAGGGCAACAGGGCTGGTAGCACCGCCTTCCAGATCCCAGCAGGCCTTTCCACAGCTTCACATTTTCAGGAAATGACAGCACTTGGCTGGTCCCAGGGAGAGAGTTGTCCTCACTTGGTTCTGAGAATGAAGCCTGGGTAGTGCAGGCCAAACACAAGTTCTGTGGCAGACTGCTTAACCAAGAGCACAATGGAAGCTGATGGGTCAGGGATTTGGCTCAGTGGTGCACCAACCTGGCAAGCTCAGGGTCCTGAGTTCCATCCCTGGTACTACAAAGCAAACAACAACTACAGAAGAAACAGAATGGAGGTGGGAGGAAGTGTAAAAAGCAAAGCCCTGCTTTGAGCATAGGTGAGTGTGCATAAGACGAATAGGAATAAAAGCCTTCCTCCTCAGTCATCACTTCACAACAGATAGAATTCGTTAATTTAAGAGACTCAAGCATACTATAAGAAATTTAGAATTTGCAACATGTTCTATTATAGTTTATATCTAAATGCCCCCCCCAAGCCTCATGTACTCATAGGTGGGGTTGTTGGAAGGTGACTGGATCCTGGAGGCCCGACGCCCCACAGTGGATTAGTCCACAGATGAGTTGCTGGGAAGTAAACTCTTGTCAAAGGAAGTGGGAAACTGGAGACATGTTCTGGAAGGGACTATCTCCTTACCTCCATCCTCCCTTGCTCATTCTTTCCCACTGTGTGTGTGTGTGTGTGTGTGTGTGTGTGTGTGTGTGTGTGTGTGTATCTTTGTCTCTCTCTCTGTCTGTCTGTCTCTCTCTCTGTCTTCTCTGTCTCTCTCTCTCTCTTTCTCCCCCTCTTCCTACCACCTTTCTTCCTCCATGCCCCTCTGCCACACTACCCTACCTCAGAGCCAGCTAACTATGGACTAGAACCTCTATAAACTATGAGCCAAAATAAGCTTTCCCTTCTTAGAGTTGTAGGTGTCAGGTAGTGTGTCTCAAGGATGAGAAAATAACTAAAACATTACATTGTGAAAGGCTAGAATCAGAGGTGCAGTTTAATATATACAAATCATATATCTTGCTATGATTACTGATGCAACCTTGCTGTTTGCAGATGTGTCTTATAGGAAACAACAATCTCCAAATAAGTAATCACTGTAAGAATATTCTGTGAATTGGAAATGTTTTTAAGTAATCGTAAGGTTCAATGCTTTCGGAAAAAGTAAGGTTTTGAGGGTCAAGTCATATTTGTCTTCACAAGTTCTTCTAAATGCTGTATCATGGGTCTACCAAAGGCAAACAGGAAGAGAAGGGACTGGCAGGGCTCTGAGGGTGGAGATGCTATGAGGACATAGTTATGGACCGTTCAATAGTACATACAAATGAAAAAGGGATGAGAGTAGAGTTCAGTGTAAAGACTCTGAGTTCCATCCTCAAAACCAGTTTCCAAAAACAGTAGGAAGAATATGGAGTTAAATGAATAGAATGGGATAACTTTGAGAAATAAAGACAAGCAATTAGGTTGAAATGCAACTAGAGAGGTGATATATTATATTCTTTTCCAAAGTTGGATTTTATTTACTTGTGCTGTTTATCTCCTAAGAATACTTGAGTAGCTGCAAAACCAACTTCTGACCTGAGAACTGAAGTCTGAACTCACTCACATTCTCTAACAGCCTCTTCTTTGCCGCAGACCCCTTGGTATGTCATTAGAGACCCTCCTCAAGTTGGTCTCAGGATGTCTTTCCAAATGAAGACATAAAAGAAGCAGTAAGTAAAACACTAGGTTAGGACAACTTATATTAACACTGGGCCTATGAACCCTCACAGTGATAACTGTTAGATATAATTGGTTGCCTCTTAATGAATGAGTTGGTAGGAGGTGCAAAGCCTGCCCTTGGATCTAGAAGTCATCTCCCCAGAGCCGCTATCCCCACTTCTACCCTCCTTCACTGCCAGCCCACTCCAGCTGTGCTGGAGAAGTGTTTTCTGACAGCTTCAAGTTATCATCACAGCCCAAACTGGATTTGCGGGCCACACACATGCTCCAAACTGAAGTACCACCTTTCTTTCTTTTCTTCCCTGCTCCTCAGACAAAGTATGCCATGAAGAAATCATAACATTATTTGTTATAACAAAACACTAGAAAGACACTTTATTGTTAGTCAGTATGGAAATTTAATTTTAAAAAAGGTCATCATCAACTACATTAGAGAGTAATAAGTAGCTGGTGAAGGAGGAAGAGTGGAAACAGGGTGGGGTAAAAGCACGACAAGACTAGATGGGGAACTGTCTACAACATATTTTTCTGTTAAAAAACTAATCTGCCCAAAATTATGTCTGAGATAAGATGTTCCAATTTTGTAAAATAAATGAAAAAACAATCAAAAATTATATGCATATCTGGAGATCCCACCTCTAATGCTCAAACTGAGCCATCTAGGCAAGGATATGGAGGAAGAGGAGGATCACCAGCCCTGGGATGGGGAGGTTGAGCAAAGGCAAGTTGAAAGAGTCAAGAACATGGAGACAGGAACTATTTTGGGATATCCAGTTGGCTACCCTAAAAGTCAGTGAAGTACTAGGACATGATTACCATTTTGTAAAGCAAATTTCTCATCCAGCATGGGGAGGTGAATATGGTGGAAGCAACAAAATACATTGAGTTTTAAGTTTATAAATACTAGAAGAATTTTTCTTTATTTATTTTCAAACCACTAAGGATGAAAATAACAGAGCTAGTGTTTGCTGTCTGAAACACTATATGGTCTTAAAGCAGAAAAAACCCCAGAGAAAGGTGTAGAAAGAGGAGAAAAAATTCTTTTAATTTTTTTAATAATTGATTTATTGGGGGCCAGGGATTTAGCTCAGTGGTTCCGGCGCCTGTCTTGCAAACACAAGGGCCTGGGTTCAATCCCCGGTAACCACATACCATACTGGCTGTGGAGACTCACGCCCAGCAGCAATCAGTACCACATACCACAGTGCCGGGCATGGTGGCTCATGCCAGTAATCCCAGCACTCGGAGGCAGAGGCAGGAGGATTACTGTGGGGTGAATTTGAGTCTGAGCTCAGGGCCAGCCTGAACTACAAAGGAAGACCCTGTCTCAAAAAAAAAATTTTGATTTATTGGTACATTGTATATATACATCATGATCACAATCAACACTGAAAAGTTGTACCACTGTATGACACACTTAATTCTCATTTTTTCCCATTTCCCTGCCTTCCCCCACCCTCTGTATACATAAGCTTTGTTTCCCTTTTTTAACATCGTATTTTTACCCCACATTTTATACCCCTACCCTTCTTTACCATTTGAATATTTTCTATTTTACAGTATCTATCATATACTCTACAATTTATTTATATCCTCATTTTCTCATACCAAAGACAAGATATGGTATTTATGTATCTATAACCTATTTATTTCACTTATGAGTATGTCCTTAAAGCACGTCCATTTGAATATAAATGACTCAAACTTATCATTCTTTATGGCACAGTAATACTCCACTCTATAAAAGAATCACATCTTCTTTATCCAGTCTCCAGCTAAGGAGCATTTGGATTATTTCCAAGATTTAGCTATCACAAACTGAGTTGCTATGAACATGGGTACACAAATGTCTCTGTGTTATGAACCTTTTAATTCCTTTGTGTATATGCCTAGAAGGGGAATAGCAGGGTCAAATGGGACCTCTAATCCAAGATTTTGAGGAATCTCCATACTGTTCTCCATAGTGGTTGCACCAGTCTACATTCCCACCAACAGTGGAGAAAGGTTCCTTTCTCCCCACAGCCTCACCAGCATTTTTTGCTGACCATTCTTTGTGGAGTGAGATCAAATCTCAGTGTTGTTTTCATCTGCATCTCTTGAATGACTACTGATGTCAAACATTTTTTTAATACGCTTCTTAGCTGCCTTTACTTCTACCTTTGATAAGTGTCTGTTCATTTCAGATGCTCATTTTTTAAATTGGGTCTTTAAATTTGGGTGGGCTGATTTTTTTTTTAAGCTCTTTATTTATTCTAGATAGTAGCCCTTTGTCTGAGAAACTGCTGGTAAAAATTTTTTCCCAATTTGTTGATTGTCTTTTTGCTCTGCCAGTGTTTTACTGCCTTCCATGACTGTTGAAGCTTTATAATAGGATGAGATCCCATTTGTTGATTCTTTCAGCTAGTTCTGGTGCTGTAGATGTTTTGTTCATAAAATCTTTCCCTAAGTCAATTTTTCCAACAGTTCTACCTAATCTGTTTTCCAGCAGGTTTAGTGTTTCTGTTTTAATATTAAGGTCTCTAATCCACTTTGATTTTAGTTTAGTACACAATGAAAGAGATAGATCTAGCATTGGTCTTTGGCAAGTTAAAACCCAATTTTCCCAGCACCATTTATTAAAGAGGCTATCTTTCCACCCTTGAGGATATTTGGCTTCTTTGTCAAAGATGAGGTGGCATAGTGTTTCTGAAGTTGATTCAGTTTCTTCTAATTTATTCTGCTGGTCTGTTACTTTGCCATGCCATTTTTATCACAGTGGCTTTATAGTAGTTTCAAATTGGGAATCGTGATACCATATCTACCATGTCCTTGTTGCCTAGAATTGCTTTAGCTCTTCTAGGTCTCTTGTGGTTCCAAATGAATTTTTGGATTATTTCTCTAGATCTGTGAAATATGCTGATGGGATTTCAATCAGGATTGCATTGAATCTATACAATAGTTTTGGGAGTATAGCCACTTGATAATATTAGTTCTTCCTATCCAGGACCAAGGCATGTCTTTCCATTTTCTGATATCCTTTTCAATCTCCTTTTCAGAGTGTTATAGTTTTCAGAGTAGAAGAATTTCACATCTTTTGTTAGATTAATTACTAGATAATTCTTTTTTTAATACTATTGTGAAAGGGGTTGACTCTTCAATCTCTCTGTTAGTGAGTCTGTTATTCACGTATAAAGAAATCTATTGACTTTTGAGCGTTGACTTTGTATCCAGCTATGTTACCAAATTTGCCAAGTAAGTCTAAGCTTCTTGGTTGAATTTTTTGGATCTTCTATCTAGAGTATCATGTCATCAGCAAATAATAACAGTTTAACGTCTTCCTTTCTTATTTTATTCCTTTTATTTCTTTCTCTTGCCAAATTGCTGTAGCTAATGCTTCCAGCACTATACTGAACAGGAGTGGTGATAGTGAACATCCTTGTCTTGTTCCTTAGTGTGAAAGGTATCAGTTTTTGACCATTTAGAATGATGCTGGTCACTGGTTTCTCATAAATTGCTTTTATTAGGTTGAGATAAAGACCATCTATTCCAATTTTCTGTAGGGTTTTGATCATGTATGGGTGTTTGATTTTGTTGAATGCTTTTTCTGCATCTATTGAGATGACCATATGGTTTTTGTCCTTGAGCCTGTTAATATGATGTATTACATTTATTGATTTATGTATGTTGAACCATCCTTGCATCCCAGGGATGAATCCATCTTGGTTGAGGTATATTTTCTTGATGATTCTCTGTATTCTGTTTATCATATCTTATTGAGGATTTTTACATCAGTATTCATAAGGGAATTTGGTCTGTAGTTCTCTTTTTTGGTTGAGTCTTTTTCTCCTTTTGGAATCAGTGCAATGGTTGCTTCCAGAAATGAATTTGGGAGGTTTGCTTTCCTTTCAATTTTATTAAAGAGTTTGAGAAGTAGTGGTGTTAATTCTTCTTTAAAAGTTTTGTAGAATTCAGCAATAAAGCCATCAGGACCAGGGCTTTTCTTTGTCAATAGATTTTTTTATTACATTTTCCATTTCACAAATTGATATTGGGGTGTTTAACATTTCTATATCTTCTTTGTTCAACTTTGGAAATTCACATGTATCTAAAAATCCATCCATTTTTTCTACATTTTCCATCTTACTGGAGTACAAATGTTCAAAGTAGGTGTTTATTATCCTCTAGATTTCTGCTGGATCTGTAAAATTCTTTTAATTTAATGTGCATTTATATTCATGTGATGAATAATAGGTAATTTGTGAATCATCACCATCTGCTACACTTGTTTTATTGCCTTCCATGAATGTCTGAACCTTTGTCCCAAAGCTTTACATACACACTGATTTTATAGGTTTACATCTCTCACAGGTAAGTCTCTGTAGAAAAGCCATTTGACAACAACAGCATCCTTATCTTCTTATAATTAATGACAACAGAAAAATCTTTACCTTGATGAATATCAGAGCAGATAATTTATTCCAATTTGAGATTTTCACTACGACCTCAGCAGTCAGCTACAAAGTCTTCTTGTTTAGTTCATTAGGTCCTCACTTTGGCTTCCTTGTCAGCAAAGCACAAGACAACAAAGCACTGAGTAAACAAAATTTTTCAGATATGTGATTTTCTTTATAGGTTCTATTCAAAATAAACTGACTCCTTTCTTCAGGAAAATGTACTGCTGAAGTTTTTGTGTTGTTATGATTTCAAATTCAAATATAGTCTTCTCTGCATTTTCCAAACTGTTTATAACAAGTGTTTTAATTTATAGTCACAGAAATATTTTAAAATATAATGCAGGCTAATAATACATTTTAACATTTTAGTCCATACTTCATTCTCTGATTCTCTCTTCCCAAAAAAGAATCAAGATTATCCCCCCTGGTTTAAGATGAGTCCCTGTTGGTAACGAGATCTGCCTCAATGGACTGCTAGCAGATGTTGCATCTTTAGAGGAACCAAGTCAGTCAGAGCTCCTTTTGCCTCTAGCTTCTGCTCTTCTGAAGCCACAATCATTTTATCTCCCATCCTGCTTCTGTTTCCAACAGAGGACAGAATGTGAAGTCTCCTAAACTATACTGCTCAGTCCGAAGCCAGTCAGAAAAAGTTCCATCGGGGAGATTTAACACCAGGAACGAGTTGCCATTGTGGTGGAAGAGCTGAGGTACCAAGCAAGGGTTAAGGAGGCAATCCAAGAATTAGCAACAGCTAGAAGTGATTATTTTCCCCTAGGATAGAGGGGCAAGTTATTATCAGGACCTTAAATCCAGGGGTGTCTGTGTACAGCTGGCTCCCCCCAGAGAGAGGGCCTGTCTCATAGGGAGGAGGCATGAAGGGCATGCTGGAGAGGGTACCCAGAGCAGACTGGGGTGAGAAAGATATTCAGCCTTCTGCTTACCTGAAGCTTTAGTCAGCTGCTGCTTCTCCTTCTTCCACCTCTCCCTGATCCTCCTCCTCTTGTTCCTCTTCTTCTTTCTCCTCCTCCTCCTCTTCCTCTTCTTGTACTAGGAATTGAAACCAGGGCCTTCACACCGAGATATAACCCATTCTCCCTTTTACTTTGAAGTCAATAAGTTCCCCAGGCTTCCTTGAGTTGCCTCAGCTTCCTTGAGTTCTGGGACTATGGGTATTACTGCAAAACCTGTTTAAATTTTAAGCTTTAAATTTTAATTTAGACAGAATTATCAGTCTTTTGTAGCCTGTGCTTTTTAAAAAAATTATCTTTATTAGTACATTATGAATACCCATGATAATTGCATGCAACATTAAGAGTTTGTACCAGAATAGGATATGACTTGATTCTCATTTTTTCCCTTCCCACCCCCCCGCCATCCTCCCACCTCTTATATACACAATCTTTGTTTTCTTTTTTTCTTTATTATTACCACATTCATTTTCCCCTCGTTATTTAGCATGTGCTTTTTTGTGATTGAGAAACACTTCCTTATGAAGTCATAAAAATATTCTATATTTTCTGAAAAAGTTCATATTTTTTTGTTTTGCACATGTAGGTTTATAATCCATCTAGAATTTCTCATCTATTATAAAATGTGACTCTAATTTTATGTCTGGATGAAAAATTCAAATGACTAATTTTGTCAGCACCATTTATCCCCTTTTCCATTTTTTCATCACTGATCTGCAATGACAGTGCTGTCATACATCAAGTTTCTGCAGCCATTTCTGGGCACACTGATCCATGACACTGGTTCACTGCTATATTCCTGAGTTAATACATATTATATTAACATGATAGTTTTGTATTAAGGCTTGATCTTATAGGATGCATTATCCCATCTTGTTCTTCAAATTTATACTTCTTTTTATCTTTTGCTCTTCTAGATGCATTTTATTTTTCATCTTTGTGTTTTTGGTTTTTGAAATAAGTTCTCTATGTAACACAGGCTGGTCTCAAATTCTTGATGATTCTCATGTCTCAGCCTACCAAGAGCTAGGATTATAGGTGTGCGCCATCATGCCCATCATCTTCTAGATACATTTTTAAACCAGCTTGTTAAATTTAATACCAAAAAATCTGTTTGGAACTTATTAGAAATTAATTGTAGGTTTAATCATGGGAAATTGAAAACTTTACCAGATTGAGATTCCCTTTCTATAAACACAGTATGCCTCTTTATTTAGTTTGGCTTCATTGCATTTAAATCAAGATTTTTATTTTCCTCCTAGGCTTTTGTCCATCTCTTGTTAGATTTACTCCTAGCAATTTTTCAATTTTTATACTTTTGTTTTTCTTATACTACAAATGCATGTGTGTGTGTGTGTGTGTGTGTGTGTGTGTGTGTGTGTGTGTGTGTATAAACTTTTCTCAGTGTTGGTTATATACAGGAATGAAAGATTCTTACATATTAACTTAATATCCAGAAAACTTGCTGAGCTTTAACAGTTTGTGTGTAGAATACTCGTGGTTTTCTATATAACAATTCATATTATCTGACTATGTGATGTTATCATTTCAATGCTAGAATCAAACCCAGGACCATCATGTATGCTAGACAAGTGCCCTGCCTAACTATGTTTCCTGGTGGTTTAAATTTCTATTTTTTGGTTTGTTGAGACAAGGTCTCATTGTGTAGCCCATGCTTGCTTCAAACTTATGATCCTCCTGTGTAATCTCCTAAATTGTAGGGTTACAGATATACATTACAATGCCTATGTTAACCATATTTTTCCCTTAGTGCTTATACGTCCATTTTTTACTTTATTATGTGATAGAATTTCCAGTACAATGCAAAATATACATGTTAACAAGCATCTTTTTTATTCCTAATTGTAAAGAAAGAGCTTCTAAAACATTACCACTACACTTAATATTTGTCATAGATTTTTATACCACAGTTTCACATTCTTCTTTCTCAAAGAAGAGTTCTCCATTCTTATTCCCCTAGATACCTAAGAAGGACCAACCTCTTGTAGTAGAACCCACGCTGGCCATATTTATGAAAGATTAACTACAGTGTCCATTAATTACTTTCTAACCCCAAAGCATAAATATCAAGTGATCCAGATGCTGGTGTTTTCTGTTCAGCACTGTATGTCTATAGATAAACTTGTTGGAGAAATTATCCCAGAAGGTAGCTTGATGTGGGAGAAAGTCTGCTGAACTATCAGCAAGCTGTGACTGTTCAGTGGTTCTTTTTCCACAGAAAGAAAAGACCAGCTTATTACAGGGCTGAAAGCTAGGGTTCCTCTCCCGTGAACCGGACAACTCTATATTCCCTTGTAATCTCTAGTTTCCATGTGTCCACTGTGGCTAACTCTTTTCTAAGTCATACATCCTGTGACATGTTTGTACTTATTATATTAAAACCTACTGTGGTTCTTTGGAGGGTAACTTCATGTTTTTCTGCTTTGATCCATCGCATGTTGATTATATAATTTGACACTTCTAAGGACTTTTATTTCCAAGTCTAGGAAGTTGGAACATAAATTATCCAAATGTGTACAGCTCCAGTTCTAGGAAGCAGTAGCACAAGTCCTCAATGGTACATCAGGAGAAATCCTGCAGTATTGATCAAATATCCAACAGGGAACTGGTTAGTGAGTTCGGTATCACTATTCAGAGAAATACAACACAGCCACTGCAGACTAGAATGGGTTTTTATTCATTTATACTAGAAAAGACATTAAACATATTTCCAATAGAAAAAAGTAGGTCATAAAACAGTATTTATAGTATCATCCCCCCTTTATTGTCAAAAATGTATGTGTTTGTATAGGTGAAAATGACTATAAGCATGTACACTGGCATTTACATATTTTTGAGGTGCTGACATTAACGTTATTAAATGGGGGAATTGTAGAGTTGGGTTGGAGACACTTCCTTGTTTCTGTATTGTTCTCTATTATAAGGTGTTATCTAAAAGGTGGTTTTTTTGGCTTCCTGCATTATTTTTATTTATGTAACTTACAAGCATGAAAAATTATAAATGGATGTTGTGAGGATATAGAAGATGTCAGCTTTGGAATTTAAGGATGAATGTCTGTTATCCCAAGGAATTGCACTTGGAAAGAAGGAGACTCGCCAGTCAGGGGTAGGAAGCACTATCCTCAGACCGTGAGGATGTGGAGATTAGACTCTTCTTTATACCTGAGCACAGCCCAACATTCAATCCGTTGTTGTCACTCCACTCTAATAATTACTTTGCAAACCACAGGTAAGGAAGGACATTGACATGTGAAACACTGACCCAAATAAGGGACCTGTTGGCAAAACCCAAACTGTCAGTCTCTAACAAACACCCAGTCTGGAGGGAAAACGGAACAACTGAGATCCCTCCTCCAGAATCAGCATTAACCGAGGACATAGGAGCTGTTACTTACATGTTAACAAACTTCTCTCTTCCCCCTTACTTCCTTTCCCAGGATAGACTCACCCTCCAAGCTCTTGTCTCCCTTTCATCTCCCTTTCCAGCAAACTCTGTTATGTTGAAGTTTAGTGTGCATTATTTCCCATGTATGCCTCTGTATTGTAAAATAGCTTACATTCTCATTCATGATTAAATTTAAAAGACAGTTTTATGCTGTGTTTACCTTTTGGCAATTTACTTTTCTTGTTTGTCTGTTTTTTAGATGAGTTTTTGTCTGGGGAAGAGGACATAGCCAGAACCCTCACGGTGAATTCCAATTCCCCAATAGTCCCACAGTTAAAGGATTAATAACCAACAAACAACGAGGTCACAACCTTGAAGAAAAAGGCTGAGCCTGGGCTCAAGTCTTGCTACTCTGAACAGTGACAGCCAAGGCCAAATACTGCAGCAGCAGAAGTAGGAGCAGAAGAACACCTAACCAAGCTCGCCTGCACATTTATTTGCTAACAAGTCTCCAACCCATAATCCTAGCATGCATAAAACAGGGTGGTTCCACAATAATCCCTGTAGTTGTGGTTACTGGGGATCGAATTCAGGACCTTGCACTTAAAAGGCAGGTGCTGGAACCACTGAGCTAAATCCCTGGCCCTCCTTTGTCTTTCTTTATTTGCATCTTAGCTCCTCAATTAAACTATGTGCCTCTTATCAGAAGTACAATAACCAGGGGCTGGGGATTTAGCTCAGTGGTTCCGGCGCCTGTCTTGCAAGTGCAAGGACCTGGGTTCGATCCCCAGTCCCACATACTATATTGGGCATGGAGACTCATACTCAACAGTAATCAGTACCCTATATCACAGTGCCGGGCATGGTGGCTCACGCCTGTAATCCCAGCACTCAGGAGGCAGAGGCAGGAGGATTGCTGTGATGTGAGTTGGAGGCTGAGCTCAGGGCCAACCTGAACTACAAAGTGAGACCCTGTCTCAAAAAACCTAAAAAAAAAAAAAAGAAGAAGAAGAAGTACAGTAACCATATGTTGGTCTTTGTAGAGTTCCCAGAACCCAAGACAGTGTTCTTTACCTCTTACTCCTCAATGTGTACTTCAAACCAGCACTACTGGTGTCACCTGGGGGCTTACTAGATAACAGAATCTTAGGTCACTTGCCAGCCTCCTGAATCTGCTTCTGCAGCACTGGTATATAAAGTGGTTGTTCCCTGGACTTTACCAACACGTGTGCTTAATTTTGGTTGTGTTTATGCCAGTATCCTATATTCCTTAATCTTATCTTTATTTATTCTGGAGAACTTTAACTATCACGGTACAGTATGGTAAATATTACCAGTGTTCTTTGGGCATAGAAAAAGGACATTTTCAGACTGTTGGTTTGAACATCTTCTCAAAGAAAGTGCTATCTGAGCAAGTCATCTATGACTTGTAACCATTAATCAGAAAAGGAGAGTGCTTTAGAGAAAGAGAATCACGTGGGAAATACATGTATGCTTGAAAAACATTTAGGGAGTTGTGTGGCTGAGTGCATACGAAAAAGTAATACAACAGGCAGCTGAGAGCAAATTGTGAAAGATCTTGTTTACTAAGCAAGAGTTGTATTTTTATCACGTGGGCACACTAGGAAAACTAGTGAAGTTTTTTGTTTTTTGGGGGGTTTTTTTTGGTAATAAATGACACAATTGGAATTATAGTATAAACAATTACTCTGGATATAGTTTTAAAGTTAGAGGAAGCTAGGCTAGCATAAAACCATAGCAGGTGGAAAATGGCCAGCATGTCCAGCTGATCAATAGACCAGTAATTCAGAGTTTCTCTTAACAAAGGAAGTCTTGAGAAATTTTCCACCAGCATGTTGCCCTTCCTGTTTGATATATTTAGTATCTGCATGACTGCAGATCTAGCCTGCTGATCTGTGATGGAGCTGGTAAGGGTGAACTTCAGTAACACCTCTTTACATTGGGTGTTGTGCACACGGATAACCAGGATCCTCTGTGCGAGTGCTTCGGTAAGATCAGCACTTTAATTTTTCAAGACTGGATAAACACATTTCTGTGACCACTAACCCAGATTTAGCCCTGTTGGTGCTCTGAGATCCACTTGCTCAGTCATTCAATAAACTTCTGAGCATTATCTGTACGTGAGAGTGATACAAGTTTAGAATCGACACAGTAAGCTTATCAAAGCTCCTAGCGGTGAAAACCACCAGTCCCCATCCCCTGACTGTATAGATTTCCCAAATTCTCTTTTACACCTGCAAGTGACCCAAGAGTCAACCCTGCCTCACTTCAAGAACTGCTTTGTGAACCGCAAGGAGGAAAGGCCTGCCACACCTGTAACACAGATCCACTCAATGCTTGGGAGTCCTGAGAGCTACACTGTGCAGAAGTATGCCATCCTGTCTTAGCAAAAATTACCTATTTTGAACCCAAAGCAGCTAACTGGGTCTCTCTTTCTTCTAATGGGCTAACATCATGGGATAATCACAGTAGCAGCAGCAGTAACATTAGCTAGTACCATGTCCTAATCTCTGCATTCAACATTTTACAGCACCTCAACTTGACTTCACATAGATCCATGAGAATCATTTAGATCCTAGAGACAGTTTTTTAAAATACTGCTTTGTTGATGTATAGGTCACACAGAAAATCACACAAAATATAGATTTAAATTTTTGCATATACCTGATAATAGGCTACAAACTCCTGCAGTATGAAGTATCTTATTTATCTGTAGGCCTGCAAAGTGCTTGGCATCAAGACCAGACATAATAGCTGGTGTTTAAGTGGTTAAATAAGCAGCCAAAAGCCAAAAGAAAATAAATGGTCCTTATATTAATTGTTCTCAACTTTAATGCATGTCTCTATGATATAGGGAACTCTGAATGGCAGTTACTCATGTCCTATGCCTAGAGGTATGCTAGACAAATCCAGATTCAGTAGCTGAATTTTTGATCATATAAATTTTCCACTCACTCTCTGGTGTTCTCAGAAATGAATGTATTTGCCATGATTTCACTAAATCATGAGACTAAAAGTACCATGATTTATCTATCATTTTTTTGCTTCCACCATGATTTTTCTTACATCATGCTTCTTCCAAAATAGTCAAAGTGCTCTCAGGAGCATCATCTAATTGGATTCTTAAAACTCACACATTTTTTTACATAAAAAAATAAAAATAATCACTGAAATATATTGAAATAACAATGAAATATTTTCTGGAGATGTATTAAAGGGGAACATTACTAGGTTGAGAAGGAAGTCATTAATATTATAATTAATATCATAGAAAGCAATCATTGCCAGAGAATTTGCAGTGGTACTTTATAAAAGCAACATTCTAAGATATGCTCTATTTTTATTGCCAGTAGAACCTTATTGGTGTTCCATTATGACAAGAATATAAATGATCTTTAAAATTTTGAAATGAGGGCCGGGGATATAGCTCAGTGGTTCCAGCACCTGTCTTGCAAGCGCAAGGGCCCGGGTTCAATTCCCTGGTAACCACATAACAATACTGGCCATGGAAACTCACCCCAGCAGTAACCAGTACCACATACCACAGTTGCCGGCCTGGTGGCTCACGCCTATAATCCCAGCACTTGGGAGGTAGAGGCAGGAAGATTGCTGTGATGTGAGTTGGAGGCTGAGCTCAGGGCCAGCCTGAACCACAAAGCGAGACCCTGTCTCAAAAAACCTTAAAAAAAAAAAATTTTTTTTGAAATGATGCCTATTTGTATTACTGTTTTAAATGTACCAAATATCATACCATCAACTTCATTCAGTCAATTCCTTATTCCTTCAGCAAATGCTAGATGAGCACTAATTCAACACTAGAGTACAGAAGTAAAAACATAGTTCTTTTCTTTAAAGTTATCATTTTAGGCTGGGGATTTAGCTCAGTGGTTCTGGTGTTTGCCTTGCAAGTGCAAGGTCCTAAATTTGATCCTTAGTAACCACATACCACAATGCTGGGCATGGAGACTTGCGCCCATCAGCAATCAGTACCACTTACCACAGTGCCAGGAGTGGTGGTTCACTCCTGTAATCCCAGCACTCAGGAGGCTGAGGCAGGAGGATTGCTGAGTCTGAGGCTTATCTGGGCTACATAGTGAGTTCAGGGCCAGCCTAAACTATGAAGCAAGGTCTTGTCTCAAAAAAAATAATAATAGTAATAGTATTAATAGTAATAGCAAATAAAGTTATCAGTTCAATAGGATAGACCTTTAGGAAATAAAAAAATTACACTGATTAAAACCAGTCTTGTAGATATTCACAAAGTACTACAGAAGCTTAGAAGAGATATCTAAGAGTGATTCTTTAACTTTGAATTTTATATGATGGAAAAATTAAGAGACAGCTAATTTAAGAGAAGTATCTGCCAGAGTTCTCAGTCATATGTAACAGAAATCAGTAACAGTTGATGAAGCAAAAACGAAAACTTATCAAAATAACATTAGTTTGTAGAATTCTCTACATAACTCAATAAAAAGAAAGACTCAGAGGCCACATAGCCAGAAACACCTCCCCAAATCACGCCAGACATCTGGTCTAGTGAGAATGCTGCTGATGCTGGTTTGGTCAATACTACCCGCACTGGACGTTAAACAGCAACCGGCCCCAGGTCTCCAGAAATTCAGCCTTACTGCAGCTGCTAATATCAGCATCACAGGAAAGTTCTCTGTGGTTCTTGGATGTACATGGTATTAACTCTCAAATAAAAATCTAGGGCATAGACATCTGACCAGTCCAGTAGATGTCACATGACTATGCCCAACTGCAAAGGAAGCTAGAAAAGTGAGTATCTTCCAGTTTTCATTATATATTTGTGTGTAACACACAACCATCGTGACTTCAAACATCAATAACCATTATTCTAGCTCAATATTCTGTAGATTGACTGGGCTCAACTGTATAGCTCTCCTCCTGGGTTTGATGAGAGCAGACGCATTCAGGGTGGAAAGGCCCACCATAGGCTCCTGCTGGATTTAAAATCATCGGAGGTGAAGACTCATGTGGCTGGGATGACTGAGTTGGTTCACTCAAGGGGATGGATGGCTACTGGCTGAGAGCTCAACAAATGCAGGTTGATCCTCCTCCTTGAGGCTTCCACGCAAACAGTGCCTCCAAGTAGGAGGATACCAAGCAACAAAGTCAAAAGCTTCATATTTCTTACTGCTCAGCCTTGGAAGTTACACAGCACCACTTCCACCCACTCTATTAGTCAAAACAAGCCAGAGGCAAGCACACAGGCATGAAAAAGACAAATAAGTTTACTCTTGCAATGGAGAGTGGCCAAAAGTTTAAAGCTATTTTTACCACAATGGCATTGTCAACATTTATACTGGGAGGGGGCTTTTACCTCCAACTTAGACTCATAAGCTAGAGATTTTTCCAACCAAAAGAAAGAGGACAACAGTCAGGGATTTGCCTCAGTGGCACCATGTCTGTCTCACAAGTGCAAGGTCATGGGTTCAATCCCTGGTATTATGAAAGAAAGAGAAAGAAGGAAAGAAAGAAAAGAAAAGAAAGAGGATAATGTGTCATCACAAAGAAAATTGAAAAGTTAATGCTAAAAATCAAGAAAGGGCCGTGATTTAGCTCAAGTGGTATTGTGCCTATCTTGTAAGCCCAAGGGCCTGCGTTTGATATTTGGTACTGCAAAATAAAATAAAATAAAATAAACCCATTCTTAAAAAAAAAAAAAGAATCAAGAAGAGTTTTCCAGTAAGCTTAAATAGTATTGGAAAGTCATAGAGAGGGCTTGAGCTGATACTGCCATTTAAATGGTGCACTACTCATAATATAAGTCCTGGTGTTCTCTTGCTGACACTACATTAGAACTGCTCTTCGTCTAGCAGAGTTGTAATTCCACTGTATTTGTGCACATTAGAGGGTTTAAACTAATTACAATTGATTCTGAAGTTGCCTTCCATGTTTGTTTTCTCCTTTCTACATCTTTAAAACCCCTTTCAAAATCATTGTTTACAAGATCTGCTCCAGGGTGGGGAATATGTATTGACAAAGATTTCCCAGGGATTGCAATGATCTGGAAATAAATAAACCTAGATCTCATTGGTCCTCTCAGGTATTTTTAATAGTCTTTTATTTTACTTATCACTATAAAAATACTTAAAGTAGCAGAAAAATAGAAATAATAGTACAACAGACATCAATATACCCAGCATCTATGCAATTCAATAGTTGCTAGTATTTTGTAATAGTTGCTTTAACCCTATACATATTTATTTTCCTAAACCATTTAAAAATAAGTTATAGACATGACATTTAGAGGCATGTCTTTTAAAAACAATTTTATTGTTATATATAAAATATTAACAATAAATAAATTTTCAAGAAGTTCCAGCCAATATTCAAATTTCCTCAATTATCCCCAAATAGTCTTAATAATGATCTATTCAAATGAAGATCCTATCAAGCGCCCACATTACTTTTTTTTTTTTTGAGACAGTGCCTCACTTTTGTAATTCAGGCTGGCCCCAACTCAGCCTTGAACTCACAGCAATCCTCCTGCTTCTGCCTCCTGAGTGTTGGGATTACACCTGGCATTATTGTATGTGATTACTGGAGCTTGAACCCAGGCCCTTATGCTTGCAAGGCAGGCACCAGAACCACTGAGCTAAATCTCCAGCCCCCACATTACTTTTGTTATTTCTTTTTACTGCAGAAACTTCAGTGGCTCCTACTGAAGAGACCAAATACTTTGTTTTGTAGAATAACCCATGTACTGCATTTACAGGATTGTTTCCTGGAGTCCTGTCTAACTTGTTCCTCTGGTATTTCCTGTTAACTGAAGGTTAGCTTTATAGGCTTATGTAGATCTGGGCTGGATATATTTAGCAGGAATATTGTACACTTCTGTGATATGTGTGTTTCATCTGTGATCTGTGTACTTCACCTTGCATTATATTGGGACCACAGTGTCCAGTTGCCTTTGGCCCTTATTTTGGGGTAGGGAGGAGAAAAAATAATGCACACTAGGTTGGAGGAGGCAGAATAATCTACAACAGGTCACAAACAGACTAAAAGTACAGAGAGAAATGACAGCTAGCCTGAGGCGGGGGTTGGGGTAAGTGGAGGGGTAGAGGGGTTCTGTCTGCTTCTAGCCCTTAGTTTTGGGGTAGAACCTCTCACCTCTCTCACCAGAGAGAAGAGAATATTAAGTATTAAGAAAGGAATGCAAAGGTTGCCCACCAAGAGAACAAACATTTCTACCTGAGAAAGGAAGAAACTTTAGGGAACACTGCACAGAGCTCCCTTTTGAGGAAGTAGGCAAAGTCTGGCTTGATTTCCTGATAGGAGAAGCAGCAACGACAACATATATTTCATGAGACATATAAAGGTATAAGAATGTAGGGTGTCCAGAGGCCACAGCACTGGAGTTATTGTCTCAGTCAGTGTTAACATACCAATCAGTGGAGGCCATGGTAGGAGCAAGGAGTCTTATACTGACGGTTTTTGACAAACCCATGTGGTGGCTTGGCCACTGGAATGATTTTAAAGCTGAGAGAGTAATAATGCCAGACACTTGAGGGACCTAGAATGAGTAGTCCCAGGAGACAGAATTAGCAGAAATAACAGCAGCTTCAGAATGACCTGGAGCAGGGTTTCTCAAATTCACCACACTGACATTTGGGGCTGGATAATTCTTTGGTGGGGGATGTTTTCCCTACAAAAATTAGGGATATCCCTTGCCTCTACCTTCTAGATGCCATTTACACTCCCACTTCTATTGTGACAACCCAAAGTGTACCTAGATAGTGCTATCATGTGGTAGTAGGAGGGAGCTATATTACAGTCACCCCCAGATGAGAATCATTGGTCTGAGAGAATAGTCCATTAACGACAGTACGGCTTGCCATTGAGTGACTATAATGTCTGGCTTCATGTTGGGCTACTTTACATACATTAATTTGTCTCATTTGGAAAGCATTTCTGTGAAGTAGGGACAGTCTTGGATTTTGCAACTGGGGAAAATTCTTAACAAGGTTTGATATTGTTGCTGAGGTTTAGACCTGGGTCTGTCCCACTTTAAAGCTTTCTGATGGCACGCAAGCATCCCAGGCAATTGTGCAACAGGGAAACGTGAGGGACAGCTTTGAAGTTGTACTAGCTCAAGAGAAAAGAGCTTCTGTCAGCAACATGGGTCAGGTTAAGAGTTTCCATGGGACACAGGGAAGTTCTGTTGGTGATTTCACTGGGGCTACTGTGATCAGTGAGGACTTGGAGAGGGGAGAGTAGTGGGAGTGGCCTCGGAGTTGGAGGAACATGGAATCTACTAAAGACATTAAAGAAAAAGTGGTAGGTCTCCAGGAGAATTCTCCTTAAGTTTTCAAAGTAAGGTATAAGATCCTAGGTTCCAGGGAAGCCTGAGGTAGTTCAAAATTTACAGCATGAGAACAGTGTCTACACAAGACACACTTCACTGGAACAGCACCAGGTTGAGAGAAGTGTGCTCTAGGTGCCCCAGGAAGGAAGGTCTGGTACTCTGGAGGGCACTGGGCACTCGGGAGCTTGAACTACCCCTCAGCAGAGCTAGTCTGGATATACCAGCACAAACACGTACTTGCAGTGGAGCATTGTCCCAGTATTCCAGTGGATCTTCTCTTCTCTGAACACCATTACTGTTACTGTTGGTGTTATGCTGCCCATCATTCAACTGTTACCTATTTGATAGCATCAGCATTTCAAGGGGGTGATTCTTTCAGGTATATTGCTTTTGTCTTTCTAACTAGACTGCACACTTTTGTTTATAAGCAAGAATCAACAGTTTCTTTATACGAGTCCCTCAAAACAGTGCTGAACGCATAAAGGTGTTCAGTTAAATGTTAACTTCCGAAGACACACTATGAAAATAACCCACAACAGACAAGTATAAAATTATTGAAATATGATAAATAGCAATTTATCAAAAAAGATGCTAATAATTACATTAAAATATTTTTTCCAAAAATATTCATTCCACTGATTTAAAACTGCCATTTATTGAACAAATATTCAGTACCATCAGTCACATTCCAGGCCATGTTCTTGACAATGGGAACACAGAATTTAATAAGAGGCAGGGCCTTATGGTGTATGTCTATAACACCACCACGCAAGAAGTTGAGGCAGACAGACAGTTGGAAGTTCAAGGCAGACTGAGTTACAATAGTGAGTTGAGGGTCTGAACTACATAGCAAGATTCTGCTCACAAAAGACAAACAAACAAAAAGAAATCTCTATGCTCATGCAAACAGAAAAAGTTAAAAAGGGATATAGGTTTTTCACAAAAATAATACTCTAAGTCATTAAATATTTGAAAGGCTCAAAAATGTATAGGCTCACGCCTGTAATCCCAACACTTGGGAAGCAGAGGCAGAAGGATTGCTGAGTCTGAGGATTGCCTGGGGTACACAGTGAGCTCAGGGTCAGCCTGAACTACACAGCAAGACTCTGTCTCAAAAAAAAAAAAAAGTTAAATGATAGAAAGAAATGCTTATAACATACAATTGGATGAAAAAAATACAAATTCTACTTGCATTAGAATTACAATTTTCTGCAAAAAAAGTTGAAATAAAAAATGATAAGAGGTCATTTTTTTTCTTGATGTCAAACCTCAAGTAATACATTATATCTCATGTTTATTACTTTCTTGTTTGTTTCTTTGTTTGCTCTGGACACAGAATCTAGTTATGAAGTTCAGGCTAGCCTTGAACTCACTATGTATCCCAGGCTGGCCTCCAGTTCACAGTGATCCTCCTACCTCAGTCTCCCAAGTGCTGGAACCACAGGCACAGGCCACCGTATCTGGCTATATCTCATATTTAAAAGGTTAACCAAAACTATCGTATCATTAGCTCCAAAAGCAGTGAATTTTAGTATTTCCCACAAATTTATTATTTCTTTTTATAGTACAGTTTTGTAGAGCACCGTCTTCAGAAGAACATGTGAGAGCACCAGCAACAGGTTGGTTAATTACAATCACCAGCCAGTTTTCAGTTTTCCACAGACAAAGTTGGAAGCTGGTTTTTGAATGTTGTTCTTGTGAATTTATCTTTCTGCATTTGCCTGATAAAATCCATCCCTTTGTAATCAAATGTTATGTATGAGATTAGAAAGACATTTTCCCAAATGCAAGGTTTTCTTTTTAGTGTTTTGATGTTTAATTCATCATTTTAAACATTTTTTATTAATATTTTTAATTCATAATTTAAAAATGTCCATACTGTAGGGTCTGCTTTTGGATCTCGTCATATGTTCCTATTCCAATATTTCTTGTTTCATAGTTACCAAATTAAAACAAGTATATGTTTAAAATCAATTTGTGCCCAATTTTATACACACAAATTTTTTTTCTTTCTGTCTGGTCAATACATATACATATGGTAGTTATACATATACTTATTTAAAGCTTGCACACGAAGTAGGCCAGCAGGGGGCGAAATACAATAGGAATACATACATTTGACAAGTCTTACCGATTATTCTCACTTTGATGGTAGAGCAATAAAAAAAAAAAAATCAACCTCACCACAAAGCAATTGGTACTACATTTTAAGTAATGCAGTATCCGTATATTTTACAGCGACTGAGATGTAAAGAGACGAATTGGGTCTGTTTATGTGTTACAACTAATTTGTTGAGGACGTCGTAGAGGCGGGATAAACCGTGATGAACTGCTATTGTCCTTATCCTTCCTCTGATTTGTGTAATTCCGCCACTCAAAGCGGTGGACACTTCTCTATGGCCAAAGGGTGTTTTCCTGTCCTGGTTTTTGTTGTTGTTGTTATCTGCTGAGCTTTGCGCTTTGGCAACTATTTTAAATTATTATTGATGCAGAGGTTCGGCAACTGCGGGTGGAATGAGGACCTGGCAGGACTGCCGATTTGTGGGGTAGAAGCCTGGGTTTATTTTCCCAGACTGTAATAATAATCGTGTAGCCTTCTAGTCTGATTTTTACAGTGGCTAAGTTTACAGTGACTGGATCAACTGCTCAAGACCGACGAGGAAACAAATCGTTACGATCTTTACAGAAATGCGTTTAAATCCAGAAGTTTATTTTAAGGACTGTAAAGAACCACCATCTCTAGCAAAATCTCAGATTATTATTACTTTTATTTTTTCGAAGATTTATTAGTTTGGATGTTGCTTTCTAATCTTAATTTTGATGTACAACAATCACTTCTTTGTTATTTGTTGTCAGTTTCCTGTTCTGTTGGTTTACATAAAAAGAGGAAGCGACTTAGGCTGTGTAAGAGAAAGTCGTTTTGGGACTAAAAGGGCAAGCTGCTGAATGTTGCTTCGAACGTATTTTGGTGTATAAGATTTGGCTGTCTGTCTCTAAAACTTGAAATCTTACTTGAAAGACGAGAAATTTAGCTCGATCCAAAACAGAACGTTAACCAGCGAAGGGGAAAGCAGGGGAGCTATCGCCCCTCGCCAGGAGTGCCGCCTCAGCGGGCGGCGGCAGGCAGGAGGACATCTATCCCTCCCCTTCGCCTCCTCCCCAATGACTCTCCGGGAAGTAAAAGGAAAGGGCAGCTTGCCCACACCTAAAATGGCGGCCGGTGCTCGGTATCAGAGCGCCTGCGCAAGGGGAAGCGTTCCGTGACACTAATTCCCCTAGTGTCCTCTCCCTCCCAACACTGAACCCACCAGCCCCCGGCCCCGACCTAGCTACCTGCTCCCGGAAGTGACGTACTGGTGGCAGCGGTTCCCCGTTGCATGATGGGAAAGTGTGTGGAGTGGGAGGGGGGTCTCCGCGGAGGAGGAGGAGGTGGAGGCGCCGGCGGCGGCGGCGGCGGCGGAAGAGGGCGGAGGGTAGTGGGATGGGGGTCCCGCGGCAGTGCTGAAACTCCGGGTGGGCGTCTATGGCGCTGCTGCACTGACAGGGCCGGGAGCAGCCTGCCTACCGCTTTCACCACCTCCAAATAGCCAGTCCTTCCCCGGGGAGCCAGTTTCTCCCCGGGCCCCTGAGCCATGCCCAACGCGGCGGCCCCGGACGAGCCAGGTAAGCGCTACCGCCCCGTTTCTTCAGCCGCCGGGGGGAAAAGGCTGCGGAGACCCGGCCCGCCTCCAGCCCTCTCACTGTTCTGAAGCACCTGTCCGCCGCTGAGCTGGGGCTGTGGGAACCGAACCGGCTCTGCGGGCCTGCGGATTTCGGGCTCTGCTCTGCTGTCTTCCGCGGCGGGTGCGGGAAAGCTGTTGGTGGCGCCCGAAACGCCGGCACCGTCTTCTCCAGCCTGGGCACTGGCTGGGGGTGTGAGCGTTTCCTCCCCGGCCGCCGCGGTCTCGCCCTGCCCCTCCGCTTTCACCTGCCCGCAGCTCCGCGCCGGCCGCTCCTTCTGGGAGCTGTTGAGAAGTTTGGGGCTTCGCTCGGGCTTCCTCCTTCTCCCTCCCGCTCCCTCGTGACAGGTGTAAACACAGCTTGTTTCTCGCCGAGGCCCGAGGCCGGCCGCTACCGGAGTGTGCAGCTTCCAAGGCTCTCTGAAGCAAGCGGATTTTGGATCCTCCAACCAGCAGAGGAACCGGCCCCAAAGCTCGCGCTTTCCTTTTTGAGAGGACGTTTTCTTCTATCTTCTGGGACTCCTCAAGAAATAATCTTCCTCTTCCATATTGCGTTTAAAAAGTTACACCATTATTTGAGCGCGGGGGTTGGCAGGTGGTGCGTCGTGTTGGGGGCAACGGACATAGAGGGCGCGATGATGGGGTTCTTTTTCCATCAGTGAAGGTAGTGTCTTTTTCTTGTTGGTTTATTCGTTAAAGCTTGATTTTCACTGAATCCTATATTGGGCCTGACTTACACGTATATTTTACTGTGATGGGGGAATGTGTGGAACAGAAGCAATCTTTCCGTGTTTCCAAGTTCTCACTTAGGGAGAGTAACTTTTCCTAAGGCATAAATCTTAACAGACTACATTCTTCTATACCAAGTTTTTGCGGGGAGGGGTCAGTGCACTTTATCCTTGTTGTTACATTTAATTACTGTTTTCAGGTAGCCTCCCAGACTTAGAAGTAAATGCTAAACTCTAGGGGAAATAAATTTTTAAACTCTTTTGTGCTAATATATTTAGCGCACTCTACATACATTTATATGCTCTACCAGCTTAAATATTGGCTTCTGTAGTAGTCATTTTTAACTTTGCGGAGGTATGTTTTGTTAAGCAAGTTGTCTGGTACCTTTCTAAATTTCATAGATTAAAACAGGTCCTGCTGCATATAGCATTTACAGAGTGATCATTAGATTAGATCTACTTGTTCCTCTGTCTATATGTCAAATCAGTCTAAAAAACATATTTTTAAGTTACTAAAAAGCTCTTGAAAGAAGTTCGCCGGGACTCAGTATATGCAAGGCGCTTGAGTTTTGCTTTTTTTCAGATCTTTTCACCTAGAGATATAATACAAATTCTGGGTCAAAACAAAGATAAAATGTCCAAGATCACGCAGAATCCATTTGTCTTTATGAAAATCGTATAACATAGGTGACTCCTACAAAACATCATTTTAAATTTTAATTTGTTCTGCTTACAGCTAGTAAAATTAGATGAGCAAATACTGGAATTTGAATACTAAATAATATTTTATTCTGTGTGAAAGCCAAAGTGCCTCCTTCATTAGGAAAAAAAAGTTTGAATAGCTCTCATTGAGAAATTTCTCTTCTGTCCAATCCTCTGCCCAAATCTCATAAAAGGAAGTGTCTCAATATTTGAATATTTTAAAATTATCCTCAGTTTAAATCAGTATTTGAATTCTATTTCAATGTTATGTCAAATTTATAAACTTAAAACTACAGACTTCTTTCTTTCTTTCTATTCTTAGTGCTTTCAATTTGTTATGTAGGCTAGGGAGCCTTTCTAGTTAGACATTGTATTTTTCATTTGAATCCAATTTTGAGCATGTCTGGCATTATGTGAATTTGCATATGTCACTTGGTAGTCAATCATTTCTCAGTCACTGTATGTTCCTCAGTCAGTATATAAACACAGTCAAGGTCCTTTTGAGCTCTTATAATTGCCAACACTTACTTACACTGCTTTCTCTAAGCAGAATACTTTTTTTCCATCATGGTTTTGAGGAGTCACCGTGGAGCCTCCTCATATGCTAAGCAAGTGCTTTACCAATGAACTACACCCCAGCCCAACAGGATACTTTTTTAAATGCTCTAACAGTATTGATTCATTTTTATATCTTAATAACCATATTACGTAGTAGTATTTTCATTGTTAGGAAACTAAGGCCTAAAGATGGTAAGTTAGGTAAACTGAGTCAGCTAGTAAATGGCAGAGTTCCGATGCAATAATACCATTTGTATAGTTTAAAAACATGTAGAACTGTATTAGATGTTTACTATGATTCATGTAATATGTAGCAAAAATATAAAAATGTTCATGGGAGTGGAAGCATCAAGTGAGAATAAAAGTCATCTCTAGAGAACTGGAGAAAGATAAAGGCTCCAGGAAGGACCCATAAAATTTTAACTTTATGATCTTTAAAATATAGCTGAAGCAGATTTGGTAACAGATTAAGATTTAACCCTGCTGATTGGTGGATACTTTATCATTTATTTTCTTGCCCCTAACTTTAGTTACATGCTTAAAATGCTTAGTAATAAAATCTAAAGTGTAGGTATTTAATGTATAAACTTTCACTCTGTCTTTCAGGATTGTATATTTTAAAGGGAACAGAGAAGTTAGTGTTATTTTGTGTTTATTTCCCTTTAAAATACAGGAGCTTTTAATTTTAAAACATTTGAATTAAAAACTGTTAACCTGTCTGGCTCCTCTTTGCTTACTTCACTTTCCTAGGGTCTAATTGCTGCCCTGTATTCATACTTCTAGTTTCTATTTGTGTTCTTACCCTGGGGTTAGGACTGATAGGTGTGTGCATTAGACCCTCTCTGGGAAACAAAGATGAATCATTTCTCTTTATTTTAGGAGAAATGAAAAAAGAAAAAACGCATTTAAGACCCCCTCTTATCTTTCTCAGTCTCTACTGCCCTTATTCCAAATAATTAAAGGCAAGACTTTAAAATAAGTTGCTAATAAATTAAAGGTTGATATATGCTCAAAAGTTTAAGTACTGTACTAGTGAATAATTCTCATAGGAAACTTATGTAGTAAGCTAGAATAAATTCACTGTTGGACCTGATTTCAATCCCCATTACTGCAAAATAATAATAACTATAAATTTCATTTATATAAATACAGTGTGTCATAAACCATTTGAACTAATTACTAACACCATAGTATCTTCTTCTTTTAATTCTTTTTTTTTGAGACAGGGTCTTGCTTTTGTAGTTCAGGTTGGCCGTGAGCTCAGCCTTGAACTCACAGGAATCCTCCTGCCTCTGCCTCCTGAGTGCTGGGATTACAGGTGTGAGCCACCATGCCTGGCACGGTGGTATGTGGTTCTACTTGCTGGTGGGTGTGAGTCTCCACACCCAGCATTGTTATATGTGGTTACCAGGGATGGAACCTGGGTCCTTCGACTTGCAAGGCAAGTGCTGAAACCACTGAGCTAAATCCCTGGCTCCTCCTCTTTAATTCTTATAACAAATGTTTACAGAGCACATGCTCTGTGTCAGGCCTTGTCCTGAGTACCTTGGATACTGAAATGAACAAAGAAAAGTAAAAATTTACCCTCATAGAACTTTGATTTTGTATATATATTTTTTTCAGACTTGTTTATATATATGTGGGACAGATAATCTAATAATAAGATAGCAGGTGATATTAAGTATTGTGAAGAAAAAGCTACATTAGAGAGACTGGGGATGCTAAATATTTTTTACTTTGTGCCAGAGTAAAGGGATTGGCTGGGGGTTGATGGGGTTGGTGTTTTATATCGAGTGGGGTCAGAGAAGGCTTAAGATCTGAAGGAAGTGAAGAGAATAAGGGGAGAGTGATTGACAGATGTATGCCTGGAATATTATAAAAACTATGGCAAGGAAGTCCAGTGTGGCTAGAACAGACTGAACAAATAGACCTGTTACTGTAGGAGATTAGCCAGAGTTAGAGGGTGAGAGAGCAGTGTTAGAGACTCTTACAGAAAATCCAGTGACGTTGGCTTTTTACCGCATTTGGGAAGCCATTGTAAAGTTTTTTAATAAAGGTATGATCTGATTTATGTCTTAAAGGGATCTACTGGGGCTAGAGGTGTGTATGCCTAGCATGCTTAAGACCTTGAGTTCAGTCCCCAGTATCCCAGGCCCTAAATAGAAGGATCTAGCCAGCTGCAGTATCTGGGCCATAGGAGTGCAAGAGGAAAGCAGAAAGATTTAGTTACAGGTGGTTATGGTGACATAAGTCAGACATTACAATGTTTTGAACCAAGGTGGTAACAGTACAGCTGAGGAGAAAGTGGTAAGAACCTCCAGTAATCCTCTGCATTGCTCAAAAAAATGTATTGAGGCTTTCACTTCTGAAAATTGAAGGCTCTTGCAACTTGTGGTCAGCTCACTTTTACTCTTTCCTACATTCTCATCAAACTCAGTGGCCCCAGGCTTTATCTTTAGTACCTGCCACTTCCTCTATTAATTAAATCCTTCCTATTTCAGATTCATTGTTCAGGGATAGTGGTGAACAGCTAAGTGGTACCTTGGGTTTGATTTCTATCATTGCAAAACAAAACAACTACCTTAAATTCTTTTTCTTTCATTTTATCATTTTCTCCATTTCCCCCTTTCTCAATCAAGTGGAATCTTTTACTTAGAATCCTGGTAGCCACATTTTATTTTGTATGATATTTGTATTCTGTCTTGCATTACTTTTACTGTTGTCATGTATTATTCTTACAAATTAATAGTTTTAATGAGGTTGTGACTCCTTTTATTAAGTTCTGGCAATGTTAAATATAGTACAAATATGCTTGATTATGTGTATAAAATTTTTAAGATAGTTTTATTACAGTAACAGTATTATAGAAAAGACAAGTAAAAAATATCACATTGTTAAACAGAAATTCCACAGTTAATAGTTTATGTTATAGTACATATTTTTCTACACATTTTAATATATTTATGTATATTTTATGCATATTTTATCAAAATTTAATATTATGTATACTGCTTGCTTTGTTTGGACATTTAAATACTCAAGGCCATATTCTGATCTCCAGCTCACCCAACACTGCAGGTCTGATTTCCTCAAATCTATATCCACTCCACATTGCATTTTTCGATTAAGATTATGAAAGATAATGTACTTATCAAATTTTGAAAATTATGGAAAAGTGAAAACTGGTATACTCTTGTTCAGCAGAGATCCAAACAAGGAAGCGTTTCAATAAATGTGTTAAAAGGAATGAGTGAAGAGAAGTATCACTGGTTATCAGAAAAGGGTTAACTTTTGATTTTTCCTTTTGTTTTTCCCCTTCTATGGGTATGTATGTGACTGTTGTGCATATACATGTACTGTATTCACATATATATCATAGATTTTGTCTTTTACTTACCATTAAATTGTCAGCTTTCCTCGTGCCAGGTAAACTAAAACTTAATAGTTAATGGCTGTGTAGAATTTCATCAAATGAATTGCAGTTACTAAGTTACCTCTGCTTTCTCGGAGGTAGTAATAAAATCACTTTTAGCAGTGGTTGAGTGCCATTCTCCCTGTGATGATCAGTAAATAGGCAGTTTTGTAAGTACTTACTTAAACTTTTGTTCTGGATTTAGGCTTTTCAGTAATGTGGGACGTGGGACATTTACATAATTTAATTTTTTTTTGAAGGTTTAAAACCTGAGATATCTTTCTTTAATATGAAGTTAAACTTGCTTACTTACAGCCATCCTTTTTATACTCTTTTTACATAGCAAATACCTTAACTACAACAAACACAGTATTGCCAGGTGTGGTGGCTCACTCCTGTAATCCCAGCACTGGGGAGGCAGAGGCCGGAGGATGGCTCTGAGTTCAAGGCAGACCTCGGCTACAAAGTGAGTTCAGGGCTAGCCTGAACTACAAAGCAAGATCCTATCTCAAAAAAACACAAAAAGCAAATACAATGTTGTAGAATATTGTTTTCCTGTACAGTAACTACTAGCCGCATAATGCATGTCAGATGAAGCTAGTCCAAATAAAAGTGTAAAATACATAGCACATTTCTAAATCTAATGTGAAATATCTAACATTAGTCACAGTTTAAGAGAATATTTTGGGTCAAGTGAATACTAAATTTCTGTTTCTTTTTCAATATGACCACTAGAAAATCTAAAGTTGACTGTATAGCTTTATTGTGTTTCAAGTAGTGCTACTTTGAAACTGACACTGATTTATTATTATCTAAGGAGAAGAAATACGGAACAATGTAAGATTAATTTCTAGAAAGCAGTTAATAGGTTTTTTAAATTTACATATTACATATAAGCCTGGCCATATGTTTTCTGTGGTATGTATAATTTTTTAAGTTGTGTTTGATTATAAACTGTAACTTTCTACAGTTCTTCTGCTCTGAAAGAAATACATGTTGGAGGACTTGAGGAAAGGTATTAGGAAACTTGACCCTTCAACTAAAATTGAAGAATATGCAGGAATGTTTAGGCAGTGGGCCTGCAAATGCAAAGAATATAGCACAAGGGTACGTTATTGTATGCCTTTCAAAACTGACAGAAGGACCAGCTAAAAGCATTGAAAACAACTGGGAAAGGAAGGAGAGGGTGGTTGGAGAGATAGTAGTGGCTTATAGGCTTTGTTAAGATGTTTTTTGTAATCTTTATCACAAGCAGGGGATTGACATGACAGGATCTGACTTTTTTTTTGAGGTTTTTTGAGACAGGGTCTTGCTTGGTAGTCCAGGCTGGCCCTGAGCTCAGCCTCCAGCTCACATCACAGCAATCCTCCTGCCTCTGCCTCCCGAGTGCTGGAATTACAGGCCTGAGCCACCAGGCCCGGCACTGTGGTATGTGGTACTGATTGCTGCTGGGGTGAGTCTCCATGGCCAGTATTGTTATGTGGTTACCGGGGATTGAACCCGGGTTCTTGCACTTGCAAGACAGGCGCTGGAACCACTGAGCTATATCCCCGGACCTGACAGAATTTGACTTTTAAAAAGATTACTTTGTTGAGCATGACTAGTTAGGGAGAATAGACTAGATAATAATGTCATTTTAAACCAGAGTAGAGTTAGGAAGCTTGAAAGAGCTATAGCTACTCTGGAACTGAAAGACTCACGAGGTAAAACAGTCTTTAGAGACGGTGGGAAGTGTGGATTTTGGTCGTACATACTTCTTAAATTATGACCCAGTTATTGGGTGGGTGCGGGGCCATTCACTGACCTAGAGAACCCTGGAAGCAACAGGGTGTGAGGAAGAAGAGCTTGAGCTCTGGTTTCTTTAGGAGACAGTCGGCAGCCAGGGCCTCCTGAGTGCTGAACAGAGAGTCCCCCAGCCACTGAGCCACATCCCTGTTCTCCTGATCTCTGCTGATGATAAATTCAGTTGAGATCTTTGAGGAGGTCAAGTCGAGAGTTCTAGCAGAAAATTGGCGGGACTATAAAGAGAAATCGGAGAACCCTAGAATGAGATAATTATAAGCCTTAGGTAGATGAGGTGTTTAGGGAATGTTGAATAATCAGAGTCTGGATGAAACCTGGAGAAAGTAGTCATCCCTTGGCATCTGTCAGTTGGGTTCTAGAACACACACACACACACACACACACAGACACACACACACACACAGGTATCAAAACCCATGGATGTGTAAATTCTTTATATAAAGTGATATATTTACATATAATCTATATATATATCCTCACATATACTCTAAATTATTTCTACATTATAATACCTAATATAAAAATTATGTAAATTGTTATATTGTTTAGGAAATAATGACAAGAAAAATCTGTGTATGTTCAGTACGACACATACTTTTCCCTAAATATTTCCAGTCCACAGTTGTTTGAATTTGCTGATGCAGAACTTGTGGACATAGAGGATAGACTGTATTACTAATTTGAGCATGCTTAATACTGATGAGGAAGAATCAGATGGTTTTCTCTGTCTGGAGCAAAAAGGAAGTAACTTAGCCATTTTAGCTAAAATAGTTTCAAGTGGATAGCAGTCATCCTGGCCACAGATATGGAGGCCCTGAAATAAGGTATTAGTTGTTGATATTAAAACAGATATAGTTAAGTGTTGAGATAATCCCTCATTTAGTTTGTGGAAGGGAGTTGTTGATGGAGAAGTGGTCAGAGATAGCACTCAGATTTCTGGGTTTAAAATTTAGAATATTTTATAGAACCAAGTGGTTTCTCTCTTCAAAAGAGGTGAAATAAGTGACTGTGAAATCTCTCTGAGGCCTCCAGATAGAGATTTTTTTTTTTTTTTGAGACAGACAGGATCTCGCTTTGTAGTTCAGGCTGGCCCTGAGCTCAGCCTCAAACTCACATCACAGCAATCCTCCTGCCTCTGCCTCCTAGTGCTGGGATTACAGGAGTGAGCCACCACGCCAGGCACTGTGGTATGTGGTACTGATTGCTGTTGTGGTGAGTCTCCATGCCCAGTATTGTATATGGTTACTGGGGATGGAACCTGGGCCCTGGCGCTTGCAAGACAGGGGCTGGAACCACTGAGCTATATCCCTGGCCCGCAGATAGAAATATTTTTTAAAAATATTTGGATAGGTAGGTCTGGAAATTAAGCAACCCAAAGGTAGAGATTGGGCTTTCTGACTGTATAAAAACAAAAGATAGAAGAGATTTCACAGGGATAATAATACCTGGAAGCCACTTGGCAGTTACAGAGTAAGCAGAAGAAGTAGATCCATTGAAGAAGAAATCAGAAAAGTGAAAAAATTAGTATAGAATGTCTTTCAGAAATATTGTTTTCTCTTAAATATGTTTTAGACTTTTCCCCTATTAATAATACAGTATAGCTTTTATCTTTTTGTCATTAAATGGATGTACTTTGCATTTTTTATTTGTAGATAAGTGAAGTTTTTAGTTGCTTTTTAAAAAATTAAGCAGTAGGGGTAAGTAGGCTGCTAGTAGAATTAACATTTTTATGGAAATAATCTTTGCATATCCCTGCAGATGTGCATTATAAATTTTGATATATTATTAAAAATTGTTTGTTACAAAATATGGACCTAATAATATATATTCCCAACCAATAGTATATTTTATAAATTTTTTTGCATTATAGGAACTACATAAAAAAAAAGTCAATGTTGGCAAGCCTAAACAATTGGTAAATACAATACCTTTTGAAAGTGAAAATCATTAAAATTTTCTAAACCATTCATATTTTATGTGTGCATGCTTTAAAAAAATTCAGTCAAAAGTATTTGCTATGTTGCAAATAATAAATCATGCTTATTTTTTTCTTTTAGCCTTTAGTCTTTCTGCCTCTGAGGAAAAAGTGAAACTTTAAACCAAGCAAAAACACCATTAAAGGTCAAACAGCTAAAAACCTGTTTGTTACAGAATTCCTTCCATAGTTTTCATGTGGTTATCAGTGCACATAGGCTCACTTGTGACATTACCTGAATGTACCACAGGCATACACTCGTGAGCATTATTTGAGCAAAGCTTTTTTAATTTCCCCAAAAAAGTCATCTTTACTTTTAAAAGTCTATAACTTATATATGTGTAGTTTTTCTTGTTTCTGTCACTTCAAATGTCTCGCTCACCTTTTTTTCTTTAATTGATGGCTGGTCAGAAAGCAGAATATGGTAAAACTAAGAGCACCAGGCAAAAACTTAAATATGAGAGGTGAATTGGCTTTTGCATCAGCCATATTTGTGGTTTTAATTACCTAGGACATTCCCTGCTTCCTTTTCTGTTAGCTCAGAACATAAATGCATTCTAAAATGTATTCATGACCTTTAGTAGTTGCTCTTGTCTGTATATGTGTGAGTTGCTGATGTTATAGGTGTTCACAATTGTTTGAAGAACAGAACTGTAGATGAATAGCAGCTGCCAGGTGTCTGCTAGCGTGTACATATTTTAGGTGTAGATTTGAATTGTGTCTTTATTTTTGAAGTCCGCAAAGTACTTTGTGAATTTGAGTTGGTTTGCATTTAGGAGTTCTTTTGTTTTTGTTTTCCTTAGGCTACCCTCGGTTTTTGAGGTTTAACTCATCAGTCTTTTTTTGAGACAGGGTCTTGCTTTGTAGTTCAAGCTGGCCCTGAGCTCAGCCTCAAACTCACATCACAACAATCTTTCTGCCTCTGCCTCCCAAATGCTGAGATCACAGGCGTGAGCCACCACACCTGGCACTGTGGTATGTGGTACTGATTACTGCTGGGCATGAGTCTCGACACCCAGTACTGTATGTCATTAGCTGGGGATCGAACCTGGGTCCTTGTGCTTGCAGGACAGGCACCAGAATCACTGAGCCAAATCCCCAGCCCCTTAACTCATCAGTCTTGACCAAAATGTTAATTTAAAATTGTACAACAAAAATTTTTCTTTCAAAGCATGTCAGCTTTTTGTGTCGGCTGATTATAGAATTTTCTGGGGAAAATTTTCATGAACAACTATAGAAAGTTGCTGAGGATGAGATAAAAAGATCGTGGAAAATTAGTTGGGCTTTTCAGAGTAGCATCATACACTGTTGACACTAACACCTCTTCATTTATGGTGAGGAGTTGCCCTAAATCAAAGCAAATTATTTACATTAGCAGGTTTATTAAAAATACACAATTTTTTTTTTTTTTAGGTTTTTTTGAGACAGAGTCTCGCTTTGTAGTTCAGGCTGGCCCTGAGCTCAGCCGCAAACTCACATCACAGCAATCCTCCTGCCTCTGCTGGGATTACAGACCTGAGCCACCACACCCGGCACTGTGGTATGTGGTACTGGTTGCTGCTGGGTGTGAGTCTCCACACCCAGTATTGTATGTTGTTACCGAGGATCAAACCAGGGCCCTTGCACTTGCAAGACAGGTGCCGGAACCACTGAGCTAACTCCCCGGCCAAAAATACACAAATTTTTGTCCTTTAGCAATCTTCCCCCATCTTGCACATGAAATATTACCATTCTCAATGTTTTGGGAGGTTGGGAGGGGTTTGGTATGGGGGTCAAACTCAAGACCTTGTGTTTACTAGGCAGGTGCCAGAACCACTGAGCTAAATCCCCAGCCCCTCAGTGTTTTTTTTTTCTTCAGGCACTTTGTAGCACAAAGGATTGCATTTATTTTCTTTCATACTTAGCACTTTTCAGGCCAGCTACCTTCAGATCACACTTACTTACTTGGATTGAAATTGTGTATTTCCTTACTCTGGTGAAACACTGAGAGAGCAGAGATAGGGTTATTGATATCTAGTTGAGATAGGCATGGGGCATGTTCAGTAGCATTTTGGAGAATAAATGCCCCAGCAAGAAGGGCAGTGATGTTTTCAGGTCCTGAGGACGCAGTGGTAACAGCAGAATGCAGTCTTCTGATTTCAAGTAAAGTAATTTGTGGAAACACCTTCAGTGGAGTATTAGAAGCCCAGGGTGTGATGAATATGCTCAGTGGGTGAAAGTTAAGAGGTGGTAATAGATCCCTTTCTAGAAACTTGGTGGTGAGGAAGAGGCCTAGGACAGCGTGAAAGGATGGGCTTTTATTTTTTGTTCTAATTCATTGTAAGGATGGATGAATCTTGAACATTTGAATATGAAGAGCCCCTGAGTAGCAACTGGAAAGGAAAACACAAAGTCCAGAGGTTATCTGTACCCAAGATTGTGGATGAGAGCAAGAATTTAGTGAAGAGACGTAAAATCAACCTGGTTTCTTGCATCTTAGATTCTGTTTGCATTGTAAAAATCTGGAGATATGAGGGTAGAGTGGCTAATTTATTGTGCTGCTGTGGAATAGAAGCAGAGGGCACTAGGGAAGAATTTGTTTCCCAGAGGCATCTGTCTTCAGTACTGCTTCTCTTTTGTTGCTCTTTTTTTATCAATGTTTATTCAGTTTCAAAGTGAAGTAGCTTTGGGTGAAAAGAACTAGTACTCTCAGATATGGTCAGTTGATGTGACAAATTAAAAATAGAACAATCTCAGCTGGGTGTGGTGACATACATGTAATCCAAGAACTCCACTGGGCTGAGAGAGGTAATTTAATGTGAGGTCTTACCTTAAAATAAAAATGTAAAACGGAGGGGCCAAGGATTTAGCTCAGTGGTTCTGGTGCCTGTCTTGCAAGCACAAGGGCCCGGTTTGATCCCCCAGTAATTAAAACACTGGGCATACAACACTGGGTAGGGAGACTCACGCCCAGCAGCAAACAGTACCACATACCACAGTGCCAGGAATGGTGGCTCACGCTTGTAATCCCAGGGCTCAGGAGGCAGAAGCAGGAGGATTGCTGTGATGTGAATTTGAGACTGAGCTCAGAGCCAGCCTGAACTGCAAAGTGAGACCCTGTCTCAAAAGAAAAGGAGGGGGGGCGGCTGGGGATATAGTTCAGTGGAAAAGCTCTGGGTTCAATCCCTAGTGCACTCTACTGATTTTATTTATATTCTTTTACTTTTATATAAATGATATACCCAAATATAAATAAAATATGTGGATCAAAATGTTCACTAAATAACATTGCTATTTGGCAAGGTAATTAGCATTTAAGAGTGAATACGTATAGTTACTTATATTGTAATTGACATTATATATATGATATTTGAACCTCTACGAGTCGTCCTTATTGACATCAAAACCAAGAAGACAGAAAATTTTGTCTCTTTCAGTAGTCTGGCTTTCTGAAGATGAGAAACATAAATGTAAAGATATTTTTCCTTATTTTCATTATTCATTCACATTTGTCACTATGTCCATTCATACTGAAATGAAATTTGCTTGTTGATATTTTTTTTAGTTATACTTCATGTTAACTTGTGAAAATTATCTTTCTCCTTCCAGATTATTACAAAAGGACTGAAAACCTTTTTGAGTCATTCAGAAACTTTTTGTGAAGAGTTCTTATAATTTAAGTATTTATAATCAGTCATTTCTGCAATATTTTAAGTAACTTAGCAAATATTTGACTAGCATGTAATTAATTGACTGCTTACTAGTTATGTGTTGAGAAATTAATCTCTTTTGTTTTTTAACCTTAAGATAACTTTTACCTCATGATGGTATAAGGAGTAAATGAGACAACGAATGAATACTGTTCTAATACTGAAACATAGCATACAATAAAATACTTTGATGTCTGTACACAAAGAGTAGACAGACAGCATATTTAACAAATATCTTAAATGATATTGCATGTTATTAGGTAGTTTATAAGATAATGACACAGTGATATTGCTGGTGTCTTGGTGTTTTGTTTTCAAGTTGGCATTCTGGTTTTGAGATCTTTTAAAAATAATTTAAGGCTGGGAATTTAGCTCAGTATCACCGCGCATACCTTTTAAGCACAAGAGCCTAAGTTTGATTCCGATTACTGCAAAGAATAAAAATAATTTGACTTTGATAGTATGAAAGTTTGAATAAGTAGACTAAAAGTTTACAGCCTATATTGAAAAGAAGATAGTCCTAAAAAAAACCAGTAAAAACCATTCTCAGTTATTTACTAAAAGCATTTACTTTTAGGGACTGTATTAGCCCCTGTAGAGATAATGTGCTGGGAACAAACCACCCAAGAAGAGAAAAAAAAATTATCATTATTGTAGGTTTTTAAATTTAGATAGTATCATAGTCCTCTAGATATATCAAAAACTAAAATATGAATTAAAATACAAATCTTTGGACCAGGGATTTAGCTCAGTGGTTCCTGCACTTGCCTTGCAAGCACAAGATCTCGAGTTCACTTCCAGGTAATCACATACAACAGTGCCAGGCATAGTAGCCTAGAACTTTCAATCCTCCTGCCTCAGCCTCCACACTGCTAAGATTACCAGACGTGCACCAACCACACCCAGCTTGTTTTCTTTGTGACTTTTTTGTTCCCCAGTACTGGGGATCAAACTCAGGAGCTTGCACTTGCCAGGCAAGCACAGCATCACAAAGCTATGTCCTTGGCCTTTCTTTATGTCTCTTTAAACAGACTGGAAATGTAGGTGGAGTGGGCAGATTCATTGATGGTACATTTTGAATCTTCATATTCCCATAAGGATATTACAAGATTTCAAAGAGTTTGGGTTACTGCAACACCCAGCAATATTTGTAATACAGATTGATGTTAATTGTATAATATTTTTATTCACCTTTTTCAAGGAAATACAGATTTTTTCTTTTAACAAGTCACTAAATATAAACTTCAGACATACTATGATAAAAAGCTAGTTATTTGTGTATTTTTTGAGTCACATAATATAACCTACTAGGATAGTTTTTACTATCAGACTCAATCCCATAACTTCAGAAAAAGTGGTTTGTCTGTCTTCTCCCTTTTCTTATCTGTACCCTTTCCACTTATGGTCTCCACCTTTCCTCAGTCTTAGGAAAGTTAGTAAAGAATGAGGAGGGTCCTGGGTCAAGTGGAATTTTATAATGTCAGTCTTTCAGTCATGAAAGATGGTATACACAGTTGATGCATCTAGACTGTTGCTCAGTAAAAGATGAGTTTCTCTCTGGTGAGCTGTGTGAGTTGTAAACTTTTAGCTAGCCTGGAAGAAAGTCTTAATGTTTGCTTCTAGGAGATTCCTAAGAGGACCTCTTACTTAGAGAGATACCAAAACCATCACCACCAAATGTAAGCCCAAGAATCAGTAGAGTAGACAGTACTTTCTATGTATATGAGAAAATAGGAAGGAGGCAGGAACTATGTATCTTTGAGGAATATAAAGGAAATAGCTCACATTTCCTACCATGAAGAATCTTTTCCATCCTAATGAAGCATCTTCTCATAACCGTTTATTCTGATAGTCTTTCCTCTAACTGGCTAAGAGAGAGAGTTTACCTCAAGATGTTTGTGAGAACTTCTGGATTGTACTTTTCTATTCTTGAGAACTTCCATCGCTTAACAGACTATCACTGACCCTAAAGTAAGTTTAGAGGTTATGATTTTAGGCCTTTAACCTACTAGTTTAAATTTGGTTTTTTATCAGGCTTACCCATGCCTATGAAATACATAGTTTACTTATATGAGTCAAGTTACATTTTTCTAGGGATTGACTGTAAAAATTAGCAATGAAATGAACTTCATCTGTCTTTAGTGTAGTTATGAATATGATTCTTGCATAACTTACTCTTTTAATGACCTTTAAAGTCTAGAAAGTGATATGAATGCACCAACTAAACAAACATTGACTTATGTTTTGGTAATAGGTAGATTATTTGCAACACAGTTGGTGAAAGTTGATAATGATAGTTGATAATTTATTGAGTGATGCAAAGAGTGTGTCAGGTGCTGAAAGTTTTAGATAGTTTTAAAAGATATTGTCAGAATCATTTTCCAAAAGCATAGATCAGTTTACCCTTTCACCAGTAAAATAAAAGAATTCTTGTTGCATCTTGCCAAAGTGGTTATAATTAGAATAATTTTTTTTTTAATTTTAGCATTCCTAGTGAGTGTGTAATTGTCTTATTGTGGCTTTAGTATATATTTGCCTGTTATCTTTTCACGTGCTTACTTCCCACTTGGATATCTTCTTTCGTGAAATACCTGGGTACATATTTTGGTCATTTTTATTTCCTTAGGTTTTTTGAGACAGGGTCTCACTTTGTAGTTCAGGCTAGCCCTGAGCTCAGCCTCAGACTCACATCACAGCAATCCTCCTGCCTCTACCTCCTGAGTGCTGGGATTACAAGCGTGAGCCACCACGCCTGGCACTGTGGTTGGTATGTGGTACTGATTGCTGCTGGACGTGAGTCTCCACGCCCAGTATGGTATGTGGTTACCAGGGATTGAACCCAAGTCCTTGTGCTTGCAAGACAGGCGCCAGAACCACTGAGCTAAATCCCTGGCCCTGGTCGTGGTCTTTTCTTTTTAATGGACTGCCTCACATTGATTTGTAGGAGTTCTTTATATATTATGGATATGAGTTCTTTTAAAATTTTATATATTACATATATCTTCTCCTAGGCAATGGCTTACTTTTTAACATTCTTCATGGTGTTATTTTGATGAAATGTCAGTATAAATTTTAATGTGGGCCAATTTATCAGTCTTTTCTTTCATGATTAGTGCTTTCTGTGTTTAAAATGTTTTTGCCTTCTGTAAGGTTTTGAAAATAATCTCTTAGCTTCTGGAAAATTGTTTTGTCCTTTCACATTGATGCCTGTGATCCTTCTGAACTTACAATGTTAGATAGAATTAAAGACCTTCCCCATGTGGATAACAATTAATGTAGCATAATTTGTTGAAAAATCCACCTTTCCCAATGCATTGCAGAGGTGTTTTAGTTATCAAATGATGATGTGGTCATAAACCAAGTCTTGATACTGGTGATTTAAAATTGTTCTCCAACTTTATTCTTTTGAAACTATTTTTAAATGGCCAAATACTTTCAGATAAGAGTTGACCCTATTCCTTTTTTCTTCCTTTGCCTTCTTAAGCCCATTTTACAACTTGATGCCACAACCCACAGATATGTCATGTCCTCTTTTCCAGGACTTCAGACTTCCTGAGCAGACTTCAGGAAGTCCTTAAACAAGTGCAGCTTCTGTTCTAGTATAACATTTATAGTGCATCACCTTTATCCACTGTGTGCTCTGCTTCCCTGGCTATGAATCTAGCACAAGGCTCAAGTCTATTGCCAGTTGCTGGTGCCTGACTCCTTTGTTTGAGACTTCCTATATCACAATTCCCAGACCCCAAATTCTTTGATCTACCTGATTTATGGCCCTGAAAATCTGCTTTGACTTGCATTTTTAAATACTGTTTTGACCTCCATACTATTCTCTGGTCTTCTTAGAAGGATGTGATTTCTCAAGCCGAGGATTTAGCTGAGCGTCTAACTGGCAAGCGCAAGGTCCCGAGTACCACATGTCATAATGCTGGGTGTAGTGGCTCATGCCTGTAATCCCAGCATTTGGGAAGCAAAGGTAGGATGATTGCCAAGAGTACAAGGCTAGCCTGGGCTTATAGTGAGTTCAGGGCCAATCTGAACTACAAAGCAAGACCCCGTCTCAAAAACTAAAAAAATGATGTGATTTCTCATGGACATATTTCCAAAGTACAAAAGGCCTGCTCAGATTATCTCCTTGTGCTACTACTAGCATGTTCTGTTAGTTATCATGAGACCCTCAGATCAACTATTTGTGTTTCCTAAGTCTTTCCAAAGCTCTGGCTGCCAAGCTAGTGGCCCCATTTTTGTTTATTCTCTTGTAACAGATTCTGGAATAACTAGGCATTTTTAAAAAGCAAGTTGAAGCCAGCTATGGTTGTGCGTTCCTGTAATCCCAAGTACTTGGCAGACTGAGGCAGTTTTAAAGGCAAGCCCAGCCTGGGCAACTTGGTGAGAACCAGTCTCAAAATTAAAAATAAAAAGGACAGGGGTTGTATGTAGCTCAGTGACAAAGTGTTTCTGGGTCGATCCTCAGTACCATTGAATACAACCCCTTACACATAGGTGCGCTTGTGCTCCTTTGTCCAGGTTATAAAGAAATTGAATAACTGATTGTTACATCTTGTATGGACTAAGTAGTGCAGCAGAAAGAATGAAACAATGAGTTTGCTGTGTGCCAGGCATAGTGTAATGGTAAACTCAGCCATCCTTTTGTTTTTTTCGCCCTGTTAAGTAGTAATAGTTATTTAAAACCCATATTTTCTATGTTAAAAACTAAAATGTATTATATAAGTTAAACCTAACATAAGTTCTTCCATTAACATAAGGTTTGTTTGGTGTTTTTTTTTTAATTGAAGTAGATTTGGACTAGATGCAAGAATTTTCTACAGTTTTGAGCCTTCTCCACACTGGATGGTTAGCTAAAACTTAGAAGGGGTGGCATTCTCTTAGGTTTCTTAGTGGTAAGTTGGGCTAACTCCAAGGCCTATATGCAGCTCCTCAAGTTTATCCCTTCTCACCTAGAAGGAGAAATACAATAGTACCTTGCCAAGGTGGTAGGGAAAGGGAAATTCTTTCCTATGCTGTTACCTTGGTTAAACATTTCCTGATTCAGATCTTTGTATTTACATTAACAGCTGATTCTTAAGTACACCTTGAGGCAATAAACTATTCCATTTTTTAAAACAAGGAAAGGATTTGGAAAAAGCAGTAAACCACTGATTGTGTTAGAGCTGGGAAATAGCTTAATAGTAGAGTACTGGTCTGAAGTGGTACTGGGTTTGATCTGTAGGACTGTAAGAAAAAAAAAAAAAAGAAAGAAAAGAAAATGTCTGCCAGCAAAAAAAAGTCATCTCAGGTGATTCTTTAAAAGTAAGACACTAGGGGGAGTGAAAAATAAAAAATAAAACTTAAGATATTATAAACTGGGGGGGGGGGTGCATTTCTGTAATCCCAGCTAATTTGGAAAGTTGGGACAGGAAGATTGAAAGTTCAAGACCATCCTATCTCAAAATAAAAAGAGATGGGGATGTAGCTCAGTCTCCCTGGGTTCAGTCTACCATAATGTAAATAAATATGTGATTTAGTCATATTGTAGGAGTTTAAAATGGTACTGCCACTCTGGGAAAGTTTGTTAGCTTTTTAGAGAACTAAGCATATACTTTATAAGCAATCACACTTTTGCACATTTACCCCAGAGAAATGACAGTTTACATTTGTACAGAAACCTATACATGAATCCTCCCAGCAGCATCTTTATTATATATAGTAGTTGCAGTAGTAAACACTGGAAACAGGTGCCCTTCAGCAGATAAATAGCTGAACAACCTAGTACATCTGTGCGGTGAAACACTACTCAGCAGTAAAAAGAGCTGACTTATTGATATGAAGAACAACCTGGACAGATTTCAGAGGTGTTATACTAAGTGAAATAAGTCAACTTCCCAGGTTTAGCTGTCATATGAGTATATAACACCAGTGACAAAACTGGATATTGAGAACAGATTAGTAGTTACCAAAAGATAAGAGTGAAGGTCAGGGAGGGGCAGTTAATAGAGGATAGTGCAATAGAGGATAAAATTAAACAGAACTACACACTACCACAAATAAATGCATACTGTTTTTTTAAATGATAAAAATGGAGTAAGATCTGTTAATAGTAATGTCTAACTTACCAGCACTGCTACTTTCTTGTTTTACCATTGTACTAGAGCTATATAAGATATCATCACCTTTTCTGGCCCCTGGCTTGAGAGGGGCACAGAGCTCTACTATTTTTGCAACTTTTATATTGTTTTTCTTTCAAAATAAAAAGCTTTTGAAATGAGACAAATTATATAACTGTACTCATTTATTTACAATAAGTAAAGGGTGGAAGCAACCTGTGTCTTGCTGACAAATGGATAAATTGTAGTGTATGCATACATTGCAGTACTATTTAATTTTAAAAAGAATGAAATTCTGAGATGTGCTACAATATGGATAAACTGAAGACTATGCTAAGTGAAGTAAGTCTGGAGACTAATTGTTCAGTAGGTATAGAAAATACTTTGATATTTTGGAAAGTAAAATTAGAGGTAGATTGTGACTGTACTTAATAAAGCTGAACTATATATTTTAAATGATGAAAACAGTAAATTTTATGTTTATGTATAAAGCCAGTTTTTAAAAAATAAACACATTTATTTTTAAATTCACATATTTAAATGAAGACATGTACTTTTAAGTTTTTAAAAATTTTTGTTTTGAAACAATCACAAACTTAGCACATATTGTAAGTTTAGTGCAACCAACTTTTTTTTCTGAGACAGTGTTGCCAACTTGATGCCCAGTTGGTTTCAAATATTTGGTTATGTTTCATCAACCACGTGCATTCTCTTATGTAACTGCAGTATTATCAAAAGCAAGAAATTAGCATTGCTGCTATCTAATCCTGGAGTTCAGGCTTTACAATCATCCTAATCCTCATAATGAACTTTACAAAAAGGGAAATTGGTTGAAAACCCAAGTGTGGGATTAATTTGTTGTTTCTCAGTATGAAATAGTTCTTCAGTGTTGCCTTGACTTTCCTTTCCTTCATACTATGTTTGTTTTGGGAGTGGTACTAGGCATTAGGCTCTGGGCTTTCTCACTGAGCAACATCTCCAGTCCTTTTTTTGTTTTTTTTTTATTGGAATAGGGTCTTGATACATTGCTGAGTTGCCAGGGATAGGAAAAGGATTCAGATACTGAATCTTCAAAAAAAGGAAGAAAAGTTATTGCTAAGAACCAAGAATTTATAACCCTTTTCCATGAGCCTCTTAAGAGTACTCGGATTATAGGCAACGACCTTGACAAGCTGGGCACTTTAAGTATTACAATATTACAAGCTAGTTATTTCATAAAATATCTCTCAACTTGAGCGTCTTTCTTGGTGGAAACAAATGTATTTGGACAAGAATATTCCAGAAATATTTCTGTATTCTCATTGCTTCTTATCAGGTGGTACATAAGTTCAGTGTTCTCATTACTGATGGTGATTAGGTTCATTACTATGAAGCTGTCTTTTTTTCTCTTTGTAATTAAGTATATTGAAAGAGGAACTTTACTTTCAGTATGTTCACCTGCAGAAGTTCTTGAGGGCTCAAATTATTTTTTATCCAGTGGGTTGTAATTCTTTACTTTGGTACTCAAATTGTCCCTGATTTGGATGAAAGTATCCCCTACAAGCTGGCTTTTGTGTCCTTTTGACACATCACCATCATTATGAATGCTTTACATTTTAGAAAAGAAATGATTTGTTAATGGTTGCATGATATGATATTGTGGGAATATTGTATGATTTGCTTAGGTAATCTCTTTGGAGTATTGTTACAAATTTTTAAAAAGAAGTGTTTGCCTTGCAACTATTTACACTCTCACCAGAGTGTGTGTGTGTGTGTGTGTGTGCACGAGAGTTTCTTTACCCGTACTCTCACTAACAATGCCAGAGTGTTTTTAAATAGTAGGAACTTTATAATTAAAAGGAAACTGCTAGAGATCAAATTACCCTGGACAGTAAGCCTTAGAAAAGGTTACCAAGGCATTGAGTGGGGGGCATTTATGCATATAGTACATTTTTTCCTATTTAAAGCAGGAGAAAAGTACCTCAAAGCTGAAGCAATTTTATGTTTACAGCACTAGTTTCATAAAGAAGACAATTTTAAGTAGGTGCATTCCAATGGAGGCTTATACTTTTTCCTAACCTGTAAATTTCTTTCAAATAATTTTCAGTGACTGAACTGTTTCTCCACTAAGCTACTATATGAACTTGGGAAAGTTACCAGTATTCTTCATTTTCCAAAACTCTTAAGTCTCATTTTTTGATTTCTGAGTACCTTCAGTCTAAAGCTGGAATATAGAAAACTTCATTCTGCGAATTGGAAGAAAGTAATTTTTTCTGTCTTGCAAAACTTGTATTTTATAGCAGACATTTTCCTCAGATATCTGAGTTGGCAACTGAATTATAAGAAGTATCAATTAATTATTTATAGGCTAGTCCTATTCTAGATCTTTGGTTGTTTGTCCTTCGTTAATAATGTTAAATCTGACTTATGACCTTAGGACAGAGAAACAAAATAGCCTTGACAGGTTGTATTTAAGAATTAAGTGTGTAAGGCGGAGTGTGGTGGCTCACGCCTGTAATCCCAGCACTTGGAACATAGAGGTAGAAAGATGGTTGTGAATTCGAGGCTGAGTTCAGGACCAGCCAGAACTACAAAGTGAGACCCTATCTCAAAAAACTAAAAAAAAAGAACAAGTAAGTATATAAAGAAAAACCATCATAAATTAATGCTAATGGGAAGGGTTATTTAACAAACAGAGGTATGATTATTTCTTGGCTGTTTAGAGAAAAAATCACTTAGATCTCCTTTTATATCATATAAAATAAGTTCTGGATGTTATATTTAAAATGTGTGCTTAAAATCCTAGACGAGGAAGATAAAAGTCTTAAATTTTAAGCTTATATAGGGCACATAATATAAAAATTTACAAATGAAAAGACGAATTGATTTGACTCCGTAAAAATTATCTTTATTTTTTTTTTTTTGAGACAGGGTCTCGCTTTGTGGTTCAGGCTGGCCCTGAGCTCGCCTCCAACTCACATCACAGCAATCCTGCCTCTGCCTCCCGAGTGCTGGGATTACAGGCATGAGCCACCACGCCCGGCATTGTAGTATGTGGTACTGGTTGCTGCTGGGGTGAGTCTCCATGCCCAGTATGATATGTGGTTACCAGGGATCGAACCCAGGTCCTTGCGTTTGCAAGACAGGCGCCGGAATCACTGAGCTAACTCCCCGGCCCCGTAAAAATTATCTTAAGGAAACAGTTGGGTAATTTTTTAGGAAGTATTAGAACATACTAAATGACTAAGTATTCACACTCCTAGATATTTTAAGAGAAATTAAAACTTACGTTTAGAGTCTGTATGTGAGTGTACATAATTTAGAAACAACCTAAATGTCCTATACAGAATGAGTAGAGACAAATTGGTAGTGCATTGATAGAACAGAATATTACTGAGCAATTAAAAAGATAAAAGAAATAAAACAAATTATATGTATATGGGGGGGTGGTAGGGTGGGTAGGGCTATCTAAAAAAATGAGAATTAAGTTGTGTCTTATAACTGGTACAAATACCCATTGTGGAGTGCAATTATGATGTGTATGTGTAATATAGCAATAAAGATTTCAATTTAAAAAAAAGATTAAACTGTTGACATGCAGCAACATGAATGGCTCTGAGTGACATGAGGCTTAGTGAACAAAGCCACATTCAATGGACTACATCTTATATGACTCCATGTATAAGACAATGTTTATGTAGCAAAATTGTAATGGTATAAAATAAGTCAGTGGTTTCTGAGTGTCAGAATTTAGGAGTAAATGTGTTGATGGAATAGTTCTTTTGTTATAGTGATGATTAATTTATACATTTGATAAAATTTCATAAAACTATGCACAGAACTCCCCCCAAATAGGTGAAATCTAAACAACAACTTTACCTGAGTTAATATTGTACTGATGCTCACCTTCTAGTGTGACCATGTACAAGTAGTCCTAGATTATTGATTCCACTTAGAATTTTTCATTCTTATGATGATCTAAAAGCAGTTTGTGTTCAGTAGAAACTGAACTTGAAATTTTAATTCTGATCTTTTTTCGGTTTAACAATATGCAATAGGTAGGTACTTAGTAATGAACAGTTACCCAAGCGCAAGGACCTGGGTTCGATCCCTGGTAACCACATATCATACTGGGCATGGAGACTCACCCCAGCACAACTTAGTAATGAACAAGTCAAAGCTCCTGGACAGGCATACAATCAGTAAGTGTAAACAGCCAATACTCTACAATATGCTATATTGCTAAGCCAAAAATGTTCTGCTTCTAAAATGATAGGACCAGGCATGTTGGCGCATGCTTGTAATCCCAGCACTTGGGAGGCTAAGGTAGGAGTATAGCTGTGAGTTCAAGGCCAGCCTAAACTACATAGTGATTTCAAGACCAGCCTGAACTAATAGCAAGACCTTGTCTCAAAAAAAAAATGGTAGTTTCAATTTATGATGGGTTTATATAACCCCAATGTAAGTCAAGGAACATCTACGCTGTGGCAGTTTATCACCATTAGGAGAAGCTAGGCGGATATACATGAGAACTATGTTTTTTTAAGAACTTCTTGTGACCCTTAAGCTTCTTCAAAATTTTGGTATTAAGAAGTTAATTTGTATCAGAAATAAACATTAAAAAGCAAACTGGAGAAAATATTTGTAGCAATTTAATTAGAATTAACATTTTCCCTGTTTTTTATATATGAAGAACTCACACAGACATATAAGAAAACCACTGATTTGCCAGTGAGTTTTTAAAAAAAACTCAACAGAATAAGCAAGCGTCTGAGAGAAAAATTTTTAAGTGTATATTCAAAATTTTCTGGAATTTCCAAATTTCATTAATATACTACTGTTATCCCTGGTAATGTATGGTTAAGGAGAAAAAATTCATACTATGTAAAATAATCTCAACTAGTAGTTTATAGGATACAAAGAGAAAGTATGAATTTACACTGCTTTTATTTAGCCTTGAATTTTGAAAGACCTGACTATATATAATCTGTCCTCTCAAAAAAAATGTGGCTTTTTTTTTTTTTTAAACAGGTAAAAATTAACTATTTGAAAGCAACTGAAAAATGGAGCCAGACATAATTCGGATGTACTCTTCATCCCCACCACCACTAGATAATGGAGCAGAAGACGATGATGATGACGAATTTGGGGAATTTGGTGGATTTTCAGAAGTCAGCCCTTCTGGCATAGGGTTTGTCGATTTTGATGCACCAGATTATACTCGTCCCAAGGAAGAGTTTGTACCTTCAAATCATTTTATGCCAATTCATGATTTCTCAGAAAATGTAGATAGCCTTACAAGCTTTAAGTCCATGAAAAATGGTAATGATAAGGACATCCCTGCTGAACTTTCTACTCCTGTGAAAGGACAGTCTGATGTTTTACTTTCTTCCACCAGCAAAGAAATAATTTCATCCAAAATTTTAGATACTTCCATTGATGGCATGGAAAGTTCAGGAGATTTAAATAAAGTGGAGCAGAAACAGAATGTTGGAACACCTGGAAGTTTTTCTCTAGGAGAGTTTAGAACTGATACAAACGTAGTCCATCAAAACAAACAGTTAGAGAGCTGCAATGGTGAAGAACGTCCCTGTCCCGAGGTTCTAACAAATGGGTTTGCAGGGTTGGAAACTGTAAATCCTCAGGGAACAGATGATCTGGACAATGTAGCTGATTCAAAGGGATGGAAGCCTCTTAACACTCATAACACTGAGTATGATTTAGACTCTGCGCATAGTACTGCTGAAGAATTTGCAGATTTTGCCACATTTTCCAAAAAGGAAAGGATACAACTAGAAGAAATAGGATGTGTAGTTTTAAATGATAGAGATACACTAGCTGTTCAGGAAAACAACAAAATTAACAGAATCAATGAAGTGAATTCAATGAAAGAAGTGTCTTTGGATAGAAATTTTGATGATAAAGGAGAAACTGATGGGGAGGTTCAGGTTTTTGTTTCAGAACTAAGCATAGTGTCTAACAGAGGTTTCAGTGTTGAAAAACAAGACCTTCCAACACTGCAGTCAGAGACGTGGAGTTTGGTAGACTCAGCTGATAATTCAGAAGCCATCAGGAGAGAACACTGTAAAACTAAGGAAGAACTTGATTCAGTTTCTGCTAAATGTGCAGACCTAGGCATGGATTCTGTTAAAACATCTGATGCTAAGGAAATTGATTCTTCCAAAGAAGATAGAAAGTTTACTAATTCCCAAAGCCTAAGCACTGATCCCACAGAAGAAAATGTTTTGGATGATTCTATAAGTGTAAAAAATGGTGATAGTAGTAATAACTTTGTAACTTGCAGTGATACCAACGAGGATGATTTTGGTGACTTTGGCACAGCCAGTGGCACCACTCCACCCCTCATTACTGGAACTCAAGATTCAATGAGTGATGTCACTTTTGAAGAGTCTTTAGAGCACTTTCCACATTTCAGTGAACCAGGTGACGACTTTGGCGAGTTTGGGGATACAAATGCTACTTCTTGCCAAGAAGAAATGGTATTCACTGAGTCAGCCCTAAAACATACGTCTGATACTTTATCAGAGGAATGTCAGATGGCAAGAATGTCGAGTGGAACAGGCATTGAACCTGTTTCAGAACTGAAAAATGAGCAAGAGTGTGAGTTTGGAGATTTTGATTCTGTGCCAAATATCCAAGATGATTCCAGTGCTTTTCAAGACTCTGATGACTTTGCAGACTTCAGTTCAGCTGGTCCTAGTCAAGTTGTAGATTGGAATGCTTTTGAGGATGAACAGAAAGATGGTTGTTCTTGGGCTGCTTTTGGAGACCACAAGGCTAGTGAAGCTCATCATCGAAAGGAAGTCTGGCAGTCACATAGGACAAATGAAAATATTGAGACTCCAGGAACCTCCCAGATGCACGGTGTCCCTCTAGCAACTTCCAAAGGAGTAGTTGCTACTGGTCATTTACAGGAATCAACCACTGCAGTTCAGGTAAATTCAGCTAATTTTCTCTATATTATGTGATATGTTAATTGTTATAGAGACTTCTAATTCATTCAGATTTTTTTAAAGTATTTTTCAGCTGACTACTTGTTAAAGGAATCTTTGTTATGCAAGGCTTGCCTGATTTATAGATTAGGTGCATTTTTCGTAACCCTTTGAGAAATGATAGTTTGACTTATGTATCAGCTTGGTAAGAATTTTTTTTTGTTATCCTTATGAGTTTCTTCAGTAGTTGTAAAAACTCACCAATGTAATTAGCATTCATGTAAAATGTTACTAATAGCTAGTTCTGATGAATCTGTTTTTACTTTTATAGTGATTTTATAGTGACTTTAAAAGTTAAGCTGAGGGCCGGGGAGTTAGCTCAGTGGTTCCGGCGCCTGTCTTGCAAGCGCAAGCGCAAGGACCCGGGTTCGATTCCCCAGTAACCACATAACAATACTGGGTGTGGAGACCCACACCCAGCAGCAACCAGTACCACATACCACAGTGTCGGGCGTGGTGGCTCACGCCTGTAATCCCAGCACTCGGGAGGCAGAGGCAGGAGGATTGTGATGTGAGTTTGAGGCTGAACTCAGGGCCAGCCTGAACCACAAAGCGAGACCCTGTCTCAAAAAAACCTAAAAAAAAAAAGTTAAGCTGAGATTTAGAAGGTTTTTTTTTTAAGCTTCAGGTTAAAATTAAAAAAGCCTGTTAATTTTGTCTATCAGAGATCTAGGTAGCACATCCCTGTAATCTTAGCAATTTGGGAACCTTGGTCAGGAGGATCTCAAGTTCAAGCCCATCCTTAGAGACTGCCTCAGAAATAAAAAGAGGCTGGCATAACAATCACTACTACGAGAGGGAAAGAAAGAGAGGGAAGGATGGAGGGAGGAAGGAGACCTATAAGACTGAAATAAATTTTACTACCAGAGAGAGACAGGAAAATTTGAAGCCTTGCCTTGTGTTGAAGCTTACATTGAATTAAGGGATTTAAAAAAAAAAAAAGAATTAGGAAAAAAAGCAAATCAAGACCTCATCATTGTGGAATGGATTCTAGGGGATTGAACCTAGGGGCCCTTGCCCTGAGCTACATACCCAGCTTTTTTTTGTTTTTTTGAGACAAGGTCTCACTAAATTGCCCAGGCTAGGCATGAACTTGAGATACTCCTGCCTCAGACTCTGAGAGTGCTGGAGTAACAGGCATGTACGATCATTCCCAAACCTCATTAATTTAACAGCAAAAAATGACCCGGGGTAATGGTGTGAGGTAAATTAAAGGGGAATTTTTTTCCCTTCAGCCCCTTGATACTATCCTATTCTAGTTTATATTCTTTCAGTAAAGATGCATTGACTTTTATTTTGACCTAAAATAAGCCCTTTGAGGTATCACTTGACATCCAGTGGTTCCCTAGTCCTGAGTTGTACCCACTGTTAAATTTTACCTTTCCCCAGTCCTGTGCAGGTGAAAATGAACACTGCCTTGGGAATCACTGCTTTATACTAATGATTGATATATGTAACAACTAGTTCACAGACTTATTTAATGCTACTAAAATCTACAAACTTTTTTTCTCCAGTTACCTGTTGCTAAGAAATCCATTTTCAATTGGAGGTATTTGAAACTTGTTGTTAGTTGAAATGGTTCTATACTATTGTTTTAATACCTTTGGCACATTAAAATGCTAGAGAAATTATACTGTTACCAATTGATTTTTACAGCTAACCACTTTCAGTTGAGTTGATTTTGGATGTCTGAATAGTTTCCTAATTCAGTTGACTAATGTGTATATTATCTATTGATTAATTTAGCATTGAGGCAGAACCTTGAACTGAACTAATTGTAATGCAAAATGAAGACTCTTGGCTTTCACCTAACCTTTTCCCTATTTAGTTTCATCTCAGTGGAGTAAAGGGTGACACTGGTATTGAATGATCTTTAATTTGTAGCCTCAGAACTTTTAACATAATCAGATAATGAATTTTTAAAAATAGACTGCTTCAAATAGGAATTTCTTGCATCATGCAAGTTGACTGAAATTCTGTATAACTTGATAACTGGACATAGGAGATAAACTTCATTGAGCTCAGTTGATGCAGTTAAACAACATGGGGAACAATTCTTTGTTTTGTGAAGTCAGAAAAACAGTATAATTCTCATTCAAATTTCTTCTGCTTTTCACTATTTTTGGTATGTAGTAGCTGGGCATGAGGCACATTGTCCAGGTTCCTTTTTTTTTTTTTTTCTTCTCTTATCCACAGTTTTATTTTTCTTTTTTTTTTTTTTT